>PVIJ01017322.1:0-29736 GCA_004024925.1 Scalopus aquaticus
TGCTCCCCTCATGTGACACACAGATCCCCCTCCTCCCCTCATGTGACACACAGATCTCCCTCAGGTCTTCTGGTGACAGATAGAGCCCCCTGCTCCCCTCATGTGACACACAGATCTCCCTGCTCCCCTCATGTGACACACAGATCTCCCTGCTCCCCTCATGTGACACACAGATCTCCCTCCTCCCCTCATGTGACAGATAGAGCCCCCCGCTTCCCTCGTGTGACACACAGATCTCCCTCCTCTGCTCACGTTACACAGAACCCCTGCTTCCCCACATTTGACACAGATGTACCTTCTTATATTCAAGATATAGATCCCCCTTCTCCCTTCCTATGACACACTTTCCGTCCTCCCCTCATGTGAAACACAGACCTCACTCCACCTCTCATGTGACACGTATCTCTGTCCTCCCCTCTTGTAACACAGATCTCCTTCCTGCCCTCATGTGACGCAGAACCCTCTATTCCCCATGTGACACAGATGTTCCTTCTCTTTATATTTGAGATATAGATCTGCCTTCTCCCTTCATATGACACACAGATTTCCCTCCACCCCTCATGTGAAACACAGATCTCCCTCCTCCCCTCAAGTTAAACAAAACTCCTGCTTCCCCACAAGTGACACTGAGGGCCCTTATCCTTATGTTTGACATATAGATCTCCCTCATCCCCTCGTGTGACACAGATGTCACACCTCCCCTCATGCGACTCTAAAAATCTCCTCCTCACCTCGTGTGACAGAGATCTTCCTCCACCCCTCATGTGAAACACAGATCTCCCTCCTCCCCTCATCTGACACACAGATCTCCCGCCTGCCTCATGTGACAGATAGAGCCCTCTGCTCCCCTCATGTGACACACAGATCTCCCTGCTCCTCTCATGTGACACACAGATCTCCCTCCTCCCCTCATGTGACAGATAGAGCCCCCTGCTCCCCTCATTTGACACACAGATCTCCCTCCTCCTCACATGTGACATATAGAGCCTCCTCTTCCCCTCAATGTGACACACAGATTTCCCTGCTGCCCTCATGTGCCACGCAGCTATCCCTCTTCCCCTCATGTGACATATAGAGCCCTCTGCTCCCCTCATGACACACAGATCTCCCAATTCCTCTCATGTGACACACAGATCTCCCTCCTCCCCTCATGTGACACAGATCTCCCTGCTCCCCTCATGTGACAGAGAGAGCCCCCTGCTCCCCTCATGTGCCACGCAGATATCCCTGCTCCCCTCATATGAAACACAGGTCTCCCTCCTCCCCTCATGTGACACACAGATCTCCCAATTCCTCTCATGTGACACACAGATCTCCCTCCTCTCCTCATGTGACAGATAGAGCTCCTGCTTCCCTCAAGTGACATCATATCTCCCTGCTCCCCTTATAAGACACACAGATCTCCCTCTTCCCCTCATGTGACAGAGAGAGCCCGCTCCTCCCCTCATGTGACAGATAGAGCCCCTGCTCCCCTCATGTGACAAAGAGAATCCCCTGCTCCCCTCACGTGACACACAGATCTCCCTCCTTGCTTCATGTTACACAGATCTCCCTCCTCCCCTCATGTGACACACAGATCTCCCTCCTCCCCTCATGTGAGACAAAGATCTCCCTCCTCGCCTCATGTGAGACAAAGATCTCCATCCTCCACTCATGTGAGGCACAGATCTCCCTCCTCCCTTCATATGACACAGATCTCCCTCCTCCACTCATGTGACATACAGATCTCCCTCCTCCCCTCATGTGAGACAAAGATCTCCCTCCTCCACTAATGTGAGGCACAGATCTCCCTCCTCCCTTCATATGACACAGATCTCCCTTCTCCACTCATGTGACTCACATATGTCCCCCTCCCTTCATGTGACACACATATCTCCCTCCTCCCTCATGTGAGGCACAGATATCCCTCCTCCCCTCATGTGACAAACAGATCTTCCTCTTTCCCTCATGTGAGACACAAATCTACCTCCTCCCCTCATGATACTCACAGATCTCCTTCCTCCCCTCATGTGACTCACAGATCTCCCTTCTCCACTCATGTGACTCACAGAACCCCCTCTTCCCCACATGTGACTCACAAATATTCCTTTTATTTGGCAGAGAGATCTCCACTCCTCATGTGACAGAGATCTCCCTTTCCCCTCATGTGAACAGATCTCCTCCTCCTATAATGTGACACACACATCTCCCCCCTCCCTTCATGTCACACTTATCTCCCTCCTCCCCTCATGTGATACACAACCTCCCTCCTCCCCTCATGAGACAGAGAATACCCTTTTCCCCACATGTGACACAGATTTTCCTCCTCCTTACATTTGACATATAAATCTCCCTCCTAATCTCATATGACACAAATCTACCTCCTCCCCTCATGTGACATAGAACCCCTTCTTCCCCCTATGAGACAGAGATGTTCCTTTTCCTTATATTTGACATATAGATCTCCCTCCTCCCCTCATATGACACACGGGTTTCCCTCCTCCCCACATGTGACACAGATCTTACTCCTCTCCTCATGTGACACAGAACCCCCTCCTCTCCACATTGACACAGATCTTTCTTCTCCTTATATTTGAATTATAGATCTTTCACTTCCCTTCATATGACACATAGATTTCCCTCCTCTCCTCATGACACACATGTCTCCTCCCTCTATCATGTGACACAGATCTCCCTCCTCCCTCATGTAATACAGATCTTCCTTCTTATATTTGACATATAAGTCTCCCTCCTCCCCTCATGTGACATAATTATCCCTCCTCTCTGCATGTGACACAAATCTCTCTTCTCCCCAATGACACAGATCTACCTCCCCTCGTGATATAGAACACCCTCTTACCCACATTGGAAATAGATGTTCCTTCTCCTTATATGTGACATATAAATCTCCCTCCTCCCCTCATGGGACACAGATTTCACTCTTCGCTTCATATGACACACACATATCCCATCTCAGCTAATGAGACACAGATCTACCCCCTCCCTACATGTCACACACAGATTTCCTTCCTCCACTCATGAGACACAAAAATCTCCTTCCTCCCCTCATGTGACATAGAAACTCCTCTTCCCCACATGTGACACAGATGTTCTTCTCCTTATATTTGACATATAAATCTCCCTCCTAACCTCATGTGACACAAATTCCTCCTCCCCTCATGTGACATAGAATCCCCTCTTCCCCACATGTGACAATATGTTCCTTCTCCTAATATTTGACATATAGATTTCTCTCCTCCCCTCATGTGACGCAAATGTCCTCCTTCCTTTTTTGTGAAACAGATGTCCCTCATGTGACACAGATCTCCCTCCACCCAGCATATGACCCCAAACATATGACACCAATCTCCCTCCTCCTATCATGTGACATAGATCTCCCTCTTCCCTCATGTAACACACACATCCCCCTCCTCCCCTTATATGACATAGAACACCCTCTTGCCCACATAGAACACAGATCTTCCTTCTTCTTATATTTGACATATAAATCTCCCTCCTCCCTGCATGTGACACACAGATCTCCCTCCTCCCTTCATATGACACACAGATATCTCCTCTCTCTTAATGGGATACAGATCTCCCTCCTCTCTTCATGTGACACACAGATCTACCTCCTCCCCTTATGTGACACAAGAGAACTACCTCCTCCGCTCAGTGACTCCAGAACCCCCTCTTCCCCACATGTGACTCACAGATCTTCTTTTTATTTGGCAGCGAGATCTCCACCCCTCATGTGACAGAGATCTCCCGTCTCCCTCATGTGAACAGATGTCCTCCTCCCATAATGTGACACACACATTTCCACCGTCCCTTCATGTCACTCACATCTCCCTCCTCCCCTCATGTGAGACAGTCCTGCCTCCTCCCCTCATGAGACACAAAAATCTCTCTCCTCCCCTCATGTGACACAGAACATTATTCCTCCCCTCATGTGACATAGAACCCCCTCTTCCCCACATGTGACAGAGATATTCCTACTCCTTATATTTGACATATAGATCTCCCTCCTCCTGTCATATGACACACAGATCTCCCTCCTCCCCTCGTGAGACAGAGAACCCCCTCTTCCCCACATATGACACAGATCTTCCTTCTCCTTATATTTGACATATAGATCTCACTCCTAACCTCATGTGACACAAATCTCCTCCTCCCTCATGTGACACAGATCGACGCCCCCTCATGTGACATAGAACCCCCTCTTCCCCACATGTGACAGAGATGTTTCTTCTCCTTATATTTGACATATAGATCTCCCTCCTCCTCTCATATGACACACAGATCTTCCCCTCCCCTCATGGGACACACAGATCTCCCTCCTCACTTCATATGACACACAGAACTCCCTCCTCCCCTCATGTGACACGGATCTCCTTCCTCCCATCATGTGATTCACAGAACCCCCTTTGCCACATGTGACACAGATCTTCCTTCTCCTTATAGTTGACATATAGATCTCCCTCCTAACCTCATGTGACAAAATCTCCTCCTCCCCTCATGTGACACAGATCTGCCTCCCTCATGTGACATAGAATGCCCTCTTCCCCATGTGACAGAGATGTTCCTTCTCCTTATATTTGACAATAGATCTCCCTCCTCCCCTCATATGACACACAGATTTCCCTCCTCCCCTTATGTGACACAAACGTCCTGCCTCCCCTTATGTAACACAGATCTCCCTCTTCCTCACATGTGACACACCAATCTCCGTCCTCCTCTCATGTGAAACAAATCCCCCTCCTCCCTTCCAGTTACACAGATCTCCCTCCTCCCCTCATGTGAGTCACAGATCTTCCTTTTATTTGGCAGAGAGATCTCCACCCCTCATGTGACAGAGATGTCCCCTCATTTGAATGGATGTCCTCCTCCCATAATGTGACACACAAATCTCCCCCGTCCCTTCATGTCACTCACATCTGCCTCCTCCCCTCATGTGACACACATATCTCCTTCTCCCCTCATGTGACACAGAACCCCTCTTCTCCACATGTGACACAGATCTTCCTTTCCCTTATATGACATAAAGATCTCCCTCCTCCCTTCGTATGAGACAGAACTCCCTCTTGCTCTCATGTGACACAGATCTCCCTCCTCCCCACTGTGACTCACAGAACCCCCTTTTCCCCACATGTGACACACATCTTCCATCTCCCTTTATTTAACACTGATCTCCCTCCTCCCCTCAGTTTACACAGGTCTCCCTCCTCCCCACATGTGACAGATTTCCCTCTTCCCCTCATTTGACTCACAGATCTCCCTCCTCCCCTCATGTGACACAGATCCCCCTCCTCCCTTCATATGATACAGATCTCCCTCCTCCAGTCATGTGACACAGATCTCCATCCTCCCGTCATATGACACAGATCTCCCTCCTCCCCTCATGAGACACACAGATCTCCCTACTCCCCTCATGTGACACACAGATCTCCCTCCTCCCTTCATATGACATACAGTTCAACCTCCTCCCCTAGTGTGACACAGAACCCCCTCTTCTCCACATTGACACAGATCTGTCTTCTCCTTATATTTGACATACAGATCTCCCTCCTCCCCTCATATGACACACAGATTTCCCTCCTCACCTTGTGCGACACAGAAATCCCTCCTCTCATTGACACAGATCTCCCTCCCCACATGTGACACACCAATCTCCCTCCTCCTCTCACGTGACACACAGATCTCCCTCCTCCCCACATGTGACACACCAATCTCCCTCCTCCCTTTATGTGACACACACAACCCCCTTTCCCCACATGTGACAGATTTTTCCTCCTCCATTTATTTGACACGGTGATCTCCCTCCTCCCCTCCTGTGACACACAGAGCCCCCCCCCACATCAGAGCCCCCTTCCCAGGTGTGTGCCGTGTGGCCATCCCCACACCCTCCCTTGCCCCTTCTACACAGTCTCTGAGGCCCAGTGGGCGGTGTGGACTGTCCCCCATGTGTTTTGAGGACTGTGTCATTAATCAATCTTTCATAATGGCCTGGGGTTGCCTACCTCCCCCACCGCGGTCTGTGAGGTGTGTGAGGTTGTGGCCATCAGGGTCCAGGTGAGTCTCGTCAGGTGAGTAGACACGTTGGCAGGAGCACTGTGCAGGCTCCTGTGAGGGGAGTCTCCTCCAGCAGCCCTTCCCTGAGTCATCTGTGGCCGAACCCCCATCCAGTGGCCCAGCTCAGGGGCTCAGCATGCACAGGGGGCCCCCCCGCACACTTGATTGCGGAGGGTGCACTCACAAAGGAGCCCCGTGGCCTTTGGCTTCACCCCCCTACCCCGCTCCCCCTGTGCACCCCTCTCCGGCCACGGGAATCTCCTATTCCTGTCGTGCTCCACAGATCCTCAGCAGGATGGGCGCCCCCAGCCCCCCGGGGGCCCAATGGAGGCAGGGCTCGTGAACAGTTCAGAGGGCTGGGGAACCCCGCACCCCGCCTCGGCCTCGGCGGCGCTGCCTGGGCTGGCTGCCCCGCTGTCCCCGCTCTAACCACTAGCACCGCGTCCCACCCGCCATCCCGGCGCTTGCTTCGCGCTTCCGGGAGGAGGGTCGCGGCCGTAGTCAGTAGGTGGGGGGTGAGAACGGCTTCGTACAGGAGCTGGTGCACATTATCCTGCTCCTATATGATGCCTTTCTTCATCCCCTTCAACCACGCGCAGCCCCCGGACCCTCCTCTGACCCCTGGCTGCGCGGGGCTGGCCTCTGCTTGCTGCTGCCGCGCGGCTCGCGCTTCCCTCCCTGCGGCTCCCGAGTCCTCGGCGGGCGGGCCGGGCTGGGCCATCTCTGAGCCCCCTCCTTGGAGGGGAGGGCCAGCCTGGCGGAGACGGGCCGACCCGCGCCCGGCACGGAGCTTCAGCCCCGGAGGTGCTGGTCCCAGGCTGGGCGGGAGTGGACAGCGCAGACCCCCGCGGCCACAGAGGAGCGTCTCCTCGAGGGGCCTCCGCCTCTCCCCAGGACTCTCTCATGACCAGGAGGCTGAGGCCCCTCGCAGGCGGCCGCTCGCTCGCCCTTCTCCAGGCCGCGCAGTCCGGCTCCCGAGCAGGATCCCCACTGCTGCCCTAGTCCGGCCCTGGGCGCCCTCCGGCGCCGGCCCCGAGGCCCCGGGCCTTGTGCCGACCTTGGCACCCCCCGACTCCGCCCCGCGTGCCGGCTCAGCCCCCCACGCCTCCAGAACCATTAACCTATTAACCAGCCGCAGCCAGCCCAGGCGCGCCCCGGGCAGAGCGCCCCCCGACCCCGCGCCCCCGCCCCCCATCCGCCTCCGGGCGCCAGGGTGCCCCTGTGAGCCCAGGAGGGTCTTCCTAGGAGGGCAGCGTGAACCCAGGCGGGCCCGGGGGCGGGAGTGGGTGGTGACCATGGCGGGTGGGGGTGGGAGCGCGGCACCACAGGGAAGCCTGGGTCCCCCGTGTCCCGCTGAGGGACGCCCCGAGGCAGAACAGGAGCTCTGGGGGTGGCGCTCTGAACGCTGTAGGCGGTGGTCCCGCAGCCCCCCGGTCCCCGGCGCCAGGGGGCGGGGCCGCCGGGCTCACCTGGAGAAGGGCCCCCTGGGGGGCGTCACCATGCGGGCGCCGCCAGCCTGCAGTGTGCCGCGGCCTCTTCCCAGGCGGCTGCTCTTTGGCCCTTGGCTGAGTTTCCACCGGCCCGGGGACCAGGAGACACCCGCGGGAACCTCGGGTGAAGACGCTGCAGAAATGCACCCCCTGCTTGTCCTGGCGGCCCTCGGGCTGCTTCCTCCTGGTAGGGGGGCAGGCCGGGGCGTTGCCTGGGGGCTCCAAGTTTCAGCCAGCATGGCTCCTCCTGGGGGGCTTGGGGTCAGGGGCCCCGACTCCACTCGAAGCTGTACTGCCTGCAGGAGGGATGGGCACGTCACCCCTGAGTGGTCAGCAGCCACCAGCTGCCCTCTGAGTGTGCAATGGAATGTTCCAGAAACGGTCTAGTGTGCACCAGGCGGGGAGGCCGGGGTGCCCACGGGTGGGCTGGGAGGGGAGGAAGGCAGCCCGAGAGGCTGGCAGCCTCATCTGGGGTGGCGTTTGGGGGCCTGGCCCAGCTCTCCGGATGCGGGGGACCCCAGGCTCGGGAGGGGTGTCCTGGCCTGCGCCCCTGAGTGTTCACCTTTTTGTGGGGGGTTTGCTGTCTCCACCCAGCAGGGCATTAACGCTAACTTCTTTTTTCTTTCAGGAGAAAAAAAGGTTTGTACTGTGTTTTCCAACAGTTTTTCTAGGTGGCAGGGACACAGCACCGCAATGTTTTTGCCTGGTCAGTGGTCTTCCAGGGTAAGGCCAGGGTCTGGACAGGGGAGCTCCGGGGCACACCCCGCTCTCTGCTACAGTGGGAGGGCTGGTCACAAGCACACTGTCACTCCACTGGCCTGCACGAGCGCGTGTGTGTGTGTGCGTGTGTGGTGTGGGCACCTTAGTGGCTTAGTGGGCACCTGGACTCCCCCCTGTAGGGCAGGATGATTGGTGATGGAAACAGCCAGGGAGAGTCCCCAACAAGTGAGGCTCAGGGTCTTCTGGGCCCCGAGAGTAAGGGGGACTCAGGATTCTTGCAGCTGCCCCCTGACTGATACGCGGGGCCCTCCCATTCCTCTCGCAGTTGGTGGGCCGGCTCCGGCGGCCACGGCCTTGTCCTCTGGGGCTTCCCTGGACCCTGGCCGAGGCTGCCGGGTGGGCATAGCAGGGCTGCGGTCCCCCAGGGCAGGAGGGCAGGGCCCACCAGGAGGGTCCCTAGCTCTGTTCCTGAGGCCTCTGTGGCTGCCAGGGGCCACCCGCCCCCTCAGGCCTTGGTTTCCCCACGTTTGTGCCAAGGGCGCACCGGAAGCTGGTGCGGGAGGTGGGGGGCAGGCCCCTGTGCGCCTTCCTGCCCGCGCAGGCCCCAGGGACAGGTGAGGACACAGGCCAGAGAGGTGGCAGAAGTCGGCAGGGGGCTGGGTGGAGCCCCTGAGTTTGAACTGGGGATCCTGACCATGATCTCCTGGTGCTGCTCTCGGGGTAGAGCCCGCGGATAGGACAGTGGCGAGGGCCCGGTGGGGCGGGGCTTACACGTCCCCCGCCGGGGGTCGCAGAGGAGCCGGCCTGGGAGGGTTTTGAGGTCAGACTCCCCGGGGCTCTGCCCTTGGGGTCTGGGTCCTGGTGCCGCCCCCTGGGGCAGATTCTGTGCCCGGCGGGTTCGTGAGGGGCTTCTGCCCCATGGAGGGTCCACATCCTGCCCTTTCCCGTCCTTCCCTCGGCCAGTCCCCAGGCTGGGCAGACGGGCCCTGCTGAGTGCGGGTGGGTGAGCCGAGGGTGTGAGCGCCCCCTCCCTGCTCCCTCACGCCCTCGGGGCCTCTCCCCTTCCCGGGGAACAGCCCCCAGTGTGACTGGGCTGCCCCTCCGAGGGGTAGTGGGGATCACCTGTGCTAGGGGTGCTGAGTTATGGGGAGATCACAGCCCGCCCCCATGCCCAGGTGTGAGGTGAGGCTTGCATTTCTGGGGCCCCTTCTTGAGACCCTCAGGAAGAGACAGCTCCTCCTGTCTCCCCCATCCCCTGGGCCTGCCTCCTCCGCCCCTCCCCCAAACCACCCGGCCCCCACTGTCCCTACCCCTCCACCCCCTGCCCCCTCCGCGTCCCACTCTTTCTTTTCAGAACAAACTACCAAGTCAGATAATCTTTAATTCTGCTTTATTTGGGGGCAAGGGAGAAGAGGGGGTGGGAAGTGGGCGAGGGTCTCCTCCCCGTGGCAGAGAGCGGTGGTAGTTTGGGGGCGCTCAGCTCCCGGCACAGTCTCGGGCCTCCTCAGTCTCTCGGAGCCCCTCCCCTTGTCGCGGGCCTCCGGCCCCTGTGCTGTCAGTGCTGGGAGGGGGAGGGGGCCCCCCAACGAGGTCGCCCCTCAGTCCTGTGGGGTCTGGGAGCCTCGCAGCGAGTCCAGTCCGGTAAGTACTGGCACGTCGGAGCCCGGAGCGCACCAGCCAGGTAAGAGCTGAGCTCAGGGACAGACAGGCAGTGTGGAGGGCCGGGCGGGGGAGGCTGGCTTGCAGCGGGCGGGGGCGGCACCACGACACACCACGAAGGGCGGGGGCGGGGGCGGGAGCCCAGGGGAGCAGGAGCACCGGTGATGGAGGTAGAAGTCAGTGGAGCACCCGAGGTCAGTGTCCCAGGGCGGCGCGCGGTGGCCACGCGGCGGGGGCGGTCGGGTGGTGCCCCCCCCCGCATCCGCTTGCTTGCTCGCTGCTCGGCTGTGCCTGGTCTCGCCTGGCCTTGGGTCGGGGTCTCTTCCTGCTCGCCACTGCTTTCTCCTCTCGCGGATCTCACTCCCAGTTGCGGGCCTGGGACCTGGAGAATTAAGACGGGAGTGTGTAGCCCTGAGCTGGCTCTGGGTCTCTGGTGACTAGATAGTCCGTTGGCACAGATGAAGTTGCTGGTTGATGAGTTGAAGAAGTTGTTGCCCTTTCACAAGTGGGGTCCCCTTGGCTCCGGGGTGGCAGGAAGGAAGGGGGTGTCGCGAAGCAGCTGAGGCACGGGGAGGCGGAAGGAGACGGGGCAGGGGCCGGCGCGGAGGCCTTTCAGTCGAGGCTGGCGTCGTCGCTGTCTTCGGGCAGCTCTTCCAGGCGGGCCCCGTCCTCGGGCTGGCGCGGCTCGACGGCGCCGGGCGCCCACGCGTAGACGACGGCCAGGAAGTGGGCCAGGGCTCTGGCCGCCCGCTCCGGGTCGACCTCGAGGGGCTGCGCCCCGGGGCGGCTGTGGAGGAAGGCGAGCACGGCGGCGGCGGCGGGGAGGTGCCGGCGGGGCCGGAGCGCGAGCGCGGCGCGGGTGCCCGGGGCCCGCTGCACGTCGGCGGCCCGCGCGCCCTGCGAGCTGTCTTGCAGGCCGTCATGCAGGCCACTCTGACGGTAACGTTGCAGGTCGTCTTGCAGGGCTTCTCGCAAGGCGACATCTTCATCGCCCACGACGTGCAGCTCCAGGGAGTGGTGCCTGGGCGCGAGGGGGCGGCTTCCTTCCTGCGGGGTCACCCTGACCCCGAAGAACTCACATAGCATCAGCCAGAACCCGGGTGTGAACTGCAGGCCGCGGGTGGTCTGGGGGAGCAGGGCGTTGCGCTGCCCGTGGCTGGGGCCCAGGAAGAGCTGGGCCAGCTCCTCGGCCGGGACGGCGTTCGTGCCCACCCGAGGGGGCATGTGGGTGAGGAGCTGAGAGATGGCGGCGGGGATGCCGCTGCCCTGGAGCAGGGACGCGTCCAGGAGGATTCGGAGGGAGCGCCTGGCGGGGGGCCGGGCCCCCAGGGAGGGGGCGGGCAGCAGGGCGGGGCGCTGCCGCGCCCTCAGCAGCACCAGGAGGGCTGCCACGGCCAGGGTGTTCTTCCAGAAGAGCAGGCCTCGGAAGAAGTGCAGAATGACGGCCCTGATCTGGGCCACGCTGTAGTGCACCAGGAAGGCGCTGAGGATCTGGTCGAAGGGGACGAGGGCCAGGAACTCCTGCTGGAGCGTCAGCCCGCTCGGCTCATCCGGTGGGGGCGCCTCCTCGTTCTCTTCTTCTTCCCCGGACTCTGCTGGCTGATCCCTGCGGGATCCTCCCAGGGCGAAAAGCAGCCTGGGCCCCGCGGCAGCGGAGCGGGGGAAGCCCCTGCGGTGGGGGCTCCTCAGGGGAGCCCCGGGTCGGCCGCCGTCTTGGTCTGGCCGCTCCATGACGTCGAAGTTGAAGTGGGAGAAGAAGAAAACCCAATGCCCCGGGAGAAGTACGGTGAGCCTGTCATTATTCAGAGAGGCTAGATCCTCGGTGTTGAGAAGGATCATGATGGGCTCCTCGGTGTTCTCCAGGTAGCGGCACCACACCATGAAGGCAGCCCTGATCGGAAGGATCTTCATCTCCAGCGCGGAGTAGTTGTCTTCGAGCCGGGAGGTGGTTCGGGAGTAGAAGGCGCAGCAGACGCGCTTGCCGGTCTGCTCGTCGGCCTGGAGCAGGGAGGCGTACAGCGCTGTCTTGGTGGCGCCGGTCTCCAAGTAGAACTGGTTCTGGGGCTTCGGGTGGTGGAGCAGGGGCGCCTTGCGGAAAGCCCGCTTCAGGCTCTCGAAGGCCTCCTGCTCCTCGTCGCCCCAGTAGAAGGGCTGGTCGGTCAGCAGCTGCCGCACCAGGGGCTCGGTGATGGCGGCGAAGCGCTCCACGAAGTGCCGGTAGGGCACGATGAACTCGATCAGGTGGCGCAGGGACTTCTTAGAGCCGGGGATGGGGTACCCCGTGACGGTGTTGACGATGCTCTTGTTCAGCTTCACCCCTTTGGGGGTGATGACGAACCCCAGGAACTCGGCCGAGTGCCGGTGGAACTGGGTGCGGTCCAGGGAGCAGTAGACGCTGTGGTGGCGGAAGCGCACCAGCACCTGGCGGACGTGCCGCGCGTGCTCCTCCTGGCTCATGGAGTAGATGAGGACGTCCTGCCCGTAGGAGAGGACGAAGCGGCCCAGCATGTCCTTTAGGATAAAGTGGACGGTGCTCTGCCGGATGACGGGGTCCGAGCAGAGCGCGAAGGGCCGGCAGCTCTCCGTCTGCTGGCGCTGCAGGCCGAAGGCCGCCTGCCACACGTCCTCCACGTGGCGGATGTCCAGGCTCTCCTCCACGATGGTGCCCCGCAGCTCCAGCTTGGTGAACCACGCGGCTCCGTGCAGCGGGTCGAACAGCTCGGGGATCAGCTGTATGTAGTCTTGCTTGCTGTCCAGCATGTCCTGCGTGTCCCAGTAGACGTCTGGCTTGGCTGCTGCTTGCATCTCGGCTCCCACAGGTTCCCACGGCGCGCTGGAGGGACATTCGTAGAAGGTCTCGCTGTGATCACTGTCTCCAGCCTGCTGAAGCTCAGAGGGCTCTGATTCAGAAAGATCATCGGATCCGTCTGAGCTTGGCTGGTCGGATGTCTCATCATCTGCTTCCTTCGGGTTAAACACGTCGGCCAGGTCGGAGTACAGGGGCGGCAGTCCGGGCAGGAGGCTGATGGCATGTCTCTCCAGGGCGATGCACGGCGGGGGCGGGCGGAAGCAGTTCTTCAGGCAGTAGGGCGAGTGGAAGGTGCAGCGGCCTTTGACCCAGTCGACCTCGGGGCTGTGGAGGCGGAGCCAGTCCATGCCCAGGATCACGGAGAAGCTGGGTGACGGCACGATGTCGAACTCCAGGGACTCCTGGTGGTTCTGGTGCATGCACACCAGGGGCTCGGTGTAGAGCCAGATGGGCTCGCTGCCGATCAGCGAGCCGTCCACGGTCTGGACCGGGCTGGGGTAAGTCTTCTCGTAGAGCTCCACGTAGTGCTCTTGGGCGAACCTCTCATCCATGTAGTTGCCGCTCGCCCCGGAGTCCACCAGGGCCTGCACTGCCACGCTGTGGTAGGGGTTCACCCGCACCAGGAGCAGCAGGAACAGGTGGTTGCGGTCGATGCCGGGGTGCCCCTCGGAGGGCAGCCAGCTGCTGACCATCCACCGCGCGGGCGCAGGTGAGTCGATCCAGGTGAGGTTGCGCGGGCGGGCCTCGGGGGGCAGCCTGAGCGTGGCCCTGCGCTCCGCCAGCTTCTCCTCTATCTGCAGGACCAGCACCATCAGGCTGCTGAGCGAGTCGGGCTGCGGGACGCGGAACAGGTAGTGCCTGATCTCTTCGTTGAGCCCCTGGCACAGGTGGGCCTGCAGCACTTCGTCCGGCCAGCCCAGGGTGGGGACCAGGCCCTGGAACTCGGTGATGTAGTCGAGGACGGAGCGGTCCCCCTGCCTGATGGCGAACATGGCGTCTTCCGCCACGCGCAGGGCCTGGCGGTACTCGAACACCTCAGACATGGCCTCGAGGAAGGCGGGGAAGTCGTAGAGCAGGGGGCTCTCCTCCCGCAGCAGACCCTGCGCCCACTCCAGGGCCATGCCCGAGAGGTGGCAGATGACGTAGCCCACGCGCAGGCGGTCGCTGTAGAACATGCGCGGGCAGCTCTGCAGGATCAGCTGGCAGAGCACGATGAACTCGTGGTACTCTCTGCGGTCGCCGGAGAAGGGCTTGGGCGCGGGCAGCCGCCCGGCCCCGATGGCCCTCGTCAGGATCTCCTCCGCCACCCTCTGCTGCTCCCTCAGGTCTTGCATCCGGAAGTACAGGGAGATGACGGACCGCACCGTGCCCATGATCTCCGCCGTGGACGCGTCGGTCTGCTCCGCCCGCTCCTCGTCTTCGTCCAGCTCCGGCAGGTCAGTGCTGTCGTCTTCCTCCTCCTGGTCTCCCCAGGGCGCAGCGGGCATCTCTCCCACGCTCCCAGGCGCCGCGCCGTGCGGCCCGGCCCCCGCCTGCTCTGCACCGTAGCATGACTCCTCCAGGTCTTGGAGTAGGTCATTGGGTGGATCCGTGATTTCCCTACGTGGGCCACTGGATGGCTCCTCCATGTCTTGGAGGAGATCGCTGAGCAGCTCTGCCCCTCCCTGCGGGGGGCCCCCGGCCGCCCCCGCCGCCTCCGCGCCGCTGCCCACGGCCTCCTCGGTGGTGTTGGATGAGCCCTCGGAGGACTCCATTTGTTTTGATGATGGATTCTTACGCTCCATCATCGTCTCAAATGAGTCTTCAGAGGGTTCTATCATGTCGTCGGGTGGAAAGCGTGTGCTCTGAAGACTGGTAAGGTTGGCAGACGCCGGTCAGCGACTGGAGCTGCAGAAAACAGAGTCTGGGGCGGGGCCGGGGGTGGGGGTGGGGGTGTGGGTGGGGGGGGAGGAGAGCAGCAGGTTAGGGCCTGCAGAGGTCAGGTTCTCAAGGACACAGCCAATGCCCAGTTCGTCAGAATGGGGGATGCCGGCCTGGGTGCCCGCCGCTACCCGGCGAGAGCACGGCGGTCAGCCCTGACCTTCTGACCTACTCTCCCTACTCGCTCTGCCCGCCTGGCCCAGGCTCCTTCCCCCACGGTGGTGAGAAATTCACAGCCCATAAATTTGGTGGTGCAACGGCCCAGAGTGGCTGGCGTGGCAGGCGGGCACCTGGCAGGGACGCCTGGCCGCTTCATTCCCCTTGGCACGTGTGCCCGGGCCGGCCGCTTCCTTCTCTGGTGGCCTGAAGTCATGGGGGCACATCTCCGTGCCATTCGGAGCTGTCCTGGCTGGCGGGCACGCTGCAGGGAGCTTGGCCCCGGTGCCCGGGCGGGATCTCCGGGAGAGGCTCCCGGGGGACGACTTCAGGGAACGGGGGCAAGGATCCAACAGGCACTTGGCCACTCTCTTGAGGCTGGGTCAGCAGCCCCAAATAGCTCCTGTTTCCTGCCACTGATTCCAAGTGTGGGGGCAGATAGGGAGGCCTGGCTGCTGGCTTTGATTTTCCCCGTAAATGTCTATAGGACACCTACTATGTGCCAGACATGTGCACATTTGTCGTCAGATTGTAGCTCAGGACGTTTTCTGATTTTGCCTCCCAATGCTGTGTTCCCTCTGGCTCTGATCTGTTGAGATCAGCCCTGCCCCCCAATCCTGCTTTCCCAGGTGGCCCTCTTTTTCATGGGGTTTCGGGAGCTTTACGAACTGGTCATCACTTCTTGTCCTTCAGACATGCCTGCACCCCCTCGAGCTCTAGCCTGTGGGCTGCTCCCTTCTCTGTCCAGTGCCCCCTTCTGTGCTGGTAGTTGGATTTTCCCCAACATAGGGGGTTCTAAAGAGTTGAGGTATTGAGTCGGGGTGGGGGAAGGCATGAGATATCTCTGCTATCTGATTGTTTTGGAATGGATCTTTCAAAATCTGGGTGGTTTTGAGTGGGCGGGGACACCGAATTTCAAGAGATGTTTTTGTTGGGACTATTTGGGTATTTCTTCTCTTCTGGGAAGAGCCAATTGAATTCTAATTACTCAGCAAATTAGCTTTGTAGTTACTGGTCTTTATACATTTAACAGTGTTACTTCCTTCTTGGTTTAGCCACCTGGCTGACCTATAAAAAATCCTCATTGGCTAAAAGCCAAATTTTCTAAATAATGTACAAAATTCTGACTTGCCGTTTCTCAAAACTAAATGCACTCTTGTTGGCGTGACAGTTCAGTTTGATCACGCAAGCTGCTGATTAAAACCTTTTGCTATTTACTTACCATCGATAATTTTAAATTCAAACCTGTAGCACCAAAATTCCTGGCACATAAACTCATCAAAATCATTTTCTGGCTAAAAGGGAAGGACCTCAGAATAACAGAAAATTCTTTCCATGTCACTCCTCAAGGTACAGATTACACTTTTTTAGTATGAGGCACAGATTGAGTGAAATCCCCATCAGCTACCACCATCGCCACCACCATCGCCACATCTGCACAGCACATTTGCTAATGAACTCGTTTCCTTCCCTAAGTCCATATAAGGTGTGTATTATTACAGCAAAATCCCAATTCTCTAATATAAAATTCTAATTAAAATATAAAATTTGACTATATAATTCCTCTGCAGGCTCATTAATTAGAAGTAAAAAAATCTAAGGATGCTCTTAGGACTCTCAAAACCCTAATATTGGTAAAAATTTAAAATTTAAATTGGCTAAATTGAAAGAATTTAAGTTTAAATTGGTTGAAATTAAAAATTTAAATAAAGTTAAAAATCAGAAGTCTTAATATGTCCCTTAAAACTGTTACAGCCCTTTACTGGTCAGAATTTTAAATTTTAAAATTTTAAGTGGTTAAAGTTTAAAATTGACTAATGTTAAACATTTTAAGATTTAAATTGGCTAAATGAAATAGCTTAAACTGAACAAAATAAAAATATCTAGTAGGTCTCTTAAAATCCTTTTAATGGCTAAAATTTAAAAAACCTAAATTGACTTTGGCTAAACTAAAAAATATAAATTGAATAAAAATTAAAAATTGAAGTTGACTAAAATATTTAAATGAATAAAATAAAATAATCTCAGTAGGTTTCTTAAAATCCCTTACTGGCTAAAATAAGTAAAAAATCTAAATTGGTAAACTGAAAAAATTTAAATTGACTAAAAATTTAATTTGGCTACAGTTAAAAATTTAAATTGAATGAAATTAAAAATCCTGGTAGGACTCTTAAAAGCTTTTAATGGCTGAAATTAAAAAAATATAAGTTGGATAAACTGAAAAATTTAAATTGACCAAACATTAAAAATTTAAGTTGGCTAGAGCCAAAAAATTTAAATTGAATAAAATTTAAAATCTCAGTAGGTCTCATAAGAACATTCAGTGAGTAAAATTTAAAATATCTAAATTGGCTAACCTAAAAACTTTAAATTGACTAAAAATTAGAAATTTAAGTTTACTATAACTAAAAAATTTAAATTGGCTAAAAGGTAAAATCTCAGTATATCTCTTAAAAATGTTAAGGTCCTTTTAGTGGCTAAAATTAATGTTTAAAATTGAGTAGAGTTAAACAGCTCAGTAAAAGGTTTTTACCTTTTAAAATGTAGTAAATTGTTTATTGGCAGAAATTTAGAATTTAAAAATTTAAATGAGCTAAAATTAAAAATTTAAAGTTTGAAAATTTGAACATTCTAAAATTTAAAATAAAACATTTAAATTGATTAAAATTTAGAAAACTATCACTCTGAGTTTTAAAAACCCTTAAAACCCTTTATGGGCTGAAATGTCATCTCCTTAGCAAGGTGACTTAAAAACATTTTATCTGAAGCTAATATACTATTAAATGTCAGTTAAATCTGGAACAGTTGAATGAAATTAAAAATCCTGGTAGGTCTCTTAAAAACTTTTTATGGATAAAATGAGAAACCCTTAAGTTGGCTAAATTGAAAAACTTTAAATTAACCAAACATTAAAAATTTAAGTTGGCTAAAGTTAAAGAATTTAAGCTGAACAAAATTTCATTCAAGAAAAGGTGATTACACGTCTTCTTACTAAAAAGTCTTCGCTTCTTAGTTTATTTATAAAGTTGATGATGTAACTGATTAAATTTCCCGACGTTCCTGTCTAAAATCTAACATCCTTGGCATGTTATGAAATATCTTTCATACTCCTTAACAGCAAAGTTCAAATTTTAGCAAGAGGCATCAAAGTTATCCCATAACTTATATTTAAAATTTGCACGTTTCTTTTCATTATCATGAATAAGAAATTCCAACCACTTAGCATAAAAAAAAAAAACAAAAAACGGTAGAATTTATCTCCAAACTGGTGGGTTTAAAACCCAAACTCTGCCCGGCCACTCCTTAATTCCAAACGGCTAAGCATGATATAAAAATTTGGCCCTGTCATCCCTCATAATAAAAGGTCACACTTCCTTGCAAGATACATGCATTTGGTCTTGTAACTTTTGCTGAAAGCTTGTAATATCTCCCAGTCATCTCTGAGAAGAGATTTAAATGCCTTAGCACAAAATATATACTTTACAGTTTCTCTGCAGATGGTTCTTGTTAAACGCCGAACTTTTGTCATGTCACTCTCTCAAAATCTCTTAAAGTCTGAATTCAAATTCCTTAGCATGGCATAAAACGGGATCCCGTTCTTTAAAAGAGTGTCCACATTTCTTAGCATCTATGTACATTCAATATCCTAATAACCTCTGCGTAAGACCTGGCTGAGCTCTCCATATTTACTACTTGCCATAAATGATCCAGTTCCCAGCACTGAGTACGAATCCAGGGTGCACTTGGACTAAGGGGTGCCTCCCTGAGCTGTCCGTGCCCCTCCATTACCTGGTTCACCACATCCAGACGCCTTAGCATAAAATAAATTTTACCAGCTAATTCCCTCGCAGATGAAACTCGTCTTATCAATCACTCCTTCAAGCCCTTTACTGGCTAGAATCCAAGTACTTCTGCGTCAGGGTCCAAAAATGAGATCACATCCCTCCCCAAATGAAACGCTCGCATGCCTTCAGCCTCTCATGAATCACATCTCCTTGGCATGTTACAGAGATCTGATCATTTTCTCTCTGCCATAAAAAATCCACTCTTGCAGCTCTGTCGAAATGCACACATTTTCTCATGTTAACTCCCCAGTTTAAAACTTTGCAAGCTTCTTTCATTGTTGGAAACATAAAAGTCCCAAGTACTTACCATAAAATGCAATGTTTTACCATATAATTTATATTCAGACTGGTCTATAAAACACCCCAAATCTCACTCTGCCTTTCTTGTCAACCCTTTACTGGCTTCAGTCCAAACATATTAGCATGCTATAAAAATTTCATCTTGTCATCCCTGAAAATAAAATTCACACTTCCTAGCACAGTATATAAAATTTGATCTTGTAACTCCACCTTAAATCTTAGGATATCTCTTAATTGTGGAATCACGGAATGAAAGTCCAACTTCCTAGCATAAAAATGTGAGATTCATTTTGTCACTTCACTGCTCTCTATCAAATCCAAAAAATAAAAAAAAAATCACCACGTCACTCTCTGCAACTTGTTATTGGCTGAAATCAAATTCTGAGGCATGTGCAAAAAATCGAATCATGTCAGTACCTCAAAATAAATTCCAAATTTCTTTGCATATGCCCAATTGTATCGTGTCTCTGATTAAAGTCTTTCAGCTTGGTGTCAACAGCATTCAGCTCTCCCTGGATGCTCTGAAAATCTGACCTGGGCACCCCGACACAAGAGGTCCAAACGTTTTAGCGTGATATTAAATTTGTGACTAATCCTTGCTAGTCACGGGTGTTTCTCCTCGCCTGAACTACCGAGTCCACAGCCTTAGCCCTCAGATCGATTTTATCATGTTTTTTCTTGGACTTATCTCCCACAAACAAAATTTTTACCATCATGTTTCTTAAAACCCTTTGGCAAGAATCCCGACTCCTTCACGTGATACAAAAATCTGACCCTGTCACTCCTCAAAATAAAGTCCAGATTTCTACCCCCACCCTTATTTCCTCGTGAACCTCCCCCTCCCAATCTTTAATGTCTTCTCATCAGCAACAAAACGTCTCAGCCTCTTAGCGCGGCCGCCCCATCGAGGCTCAGCATTCTCAGCGCGGACCTTTCCAAGTTCATGACTGTAGCATGACAACCAAATGCCTGAGCGTGAAATGGAAATTGGACCCAGTATCTGTTCTGTTGCAAAGTCTTTATGTTGCTCTTGGTGGCTTAGGCTGCGGGACCTACATTCCTTTGCGTGAACCCAGAATGTTTAACCCTCGCTCGTTTACTTCTAGCTTTGGTGTCTCGTCCCTCCTGCCCCTTCCCTCCTGAAGGGTCTCTCGCTTGCCGTGCCGCCCCCAAACATACTTTGATTTGATGGGCCTGGGTCTTGTTTTTTTAAGCTGGTCCCTCTGCCAAGAATTCGTGAATTCATACAGCAGCACGTTCTGTTCTCTCTTCTGGCCCAGGCACGGTGCTGGGTCCCCGGGAGCGGTGGCGGCAGCCTGCCCTGCAGCCCGACCCCGCCGGGAGAGGAGACTCCTCGTTTACGTACCAAGCCGGAGGTGAGCATGGCACTTTGGGGTGAGGGGGTCCGCTCGGGGCTCGTCGGGGCTCGGCGCCCCTGTGCCAGGACGCGGGGCAGTGTTGGGAGCACACTCAGCGCAGCAGGTGCTGCGGTCCCCTCGCAGCTCCTAGGCAGGGCCCAGGGGCACCCCACCCCTGCCCACCACCAGCCCGCCCGCTGCCACACAGGGACACCCCTCCTCTCCCGGGGACCTCCCAGCGGAGACCCTCCAGGACTGTCCTCAGACCTCCAAACGCAGCGCCCAGGTGCAAGTCTAAGGTCTCGCCACCGTCTCTCTAAGAAGTAGCTACTGAGCTGGAGAGTCTCACCTTATAAGAAAAAAATCGGGGTTTAGTGCGCTGCCCGTGGGGTCTCTGAGAGGGACCCTCCTTCCCTCCGCCCATGCCCAGGGAGACCCCCAGCCTCACCACCTCTGTGCCCAGAGCTCCTTGGTCAGCTCAGCTTCTGCGCGCCTCTGAGCCCGTGGCCCATTGGGTCAGGGCTGGGGTTGCGAGTCTTTGAAGGGTTGGAAGTGGGGGGGGCCCGGGGGGGGCCCAGGGGGCCGGGGGGGCAAATCCCTCAGCAAATACCTCTCCCTGTCAGCTCACTTGTACAGTAAAGGAAATCTGATTTTAAAAATAGAGCTTGGAAGAGGAGATGGGAGGATATTTAGGAGCAGAGTTGAGCCTGGGGCAGGGGCGGGGGGTGGAGGAATTAGGGGAGAGGTGAGGGCAAGGGGAGGAGGGCGGGAGGCCTGAGCAGCCGAGGAAGGTAGAGGGAGCAAAGAGGAGCTGCGGATGAAGGGGAAACATTGCAGGACGAGGGTTCCCTGCCCCGCGTGGTCCTGTGGACGCCACAGCCTTCCCCAGAGAGCCTGGGTGTGGGGCTCCCTCGGGGGGAGCCCCTGTTCACCCTGGGGTGCCAGGGATGGGGTGGGGAGCACAGCCACCAACCAGATCTTAGGGGCTACGTGGCTTCCGGAGGGGAGCCCCGTCCAGGTGCCGCAGGGCCTGGGCAGTGTGGGCCTCGTGGGGGGCTGCAGGGCCTGGGGCAATCATGGGGGTTCACTTTTGTAAAACAAGCATCAAGGGCAACCTGTGTTCTTGGCGGGCTGAGCTCTGCGAGGCGGCCCTGGGGTGCACGGCTGCTGGTCGGGCGAGGACCGCTTAGTGACCCAGGTGGGGGTCCCTCCACCTCCTGCCTGAGCAGCCACCCCCTTCTGGAGAGCAGCCTCCCTTCCCCTGGGTTCCCCCAGAGTACCAAGCACCACTGGGTCTGCAGCCTCACTGGGGAAACCGAGTCTCTGGAAGGGGTGACGCGGCGAGTTAGGACGCAGCTAGTTGGGCAGAGCTGGCCCCGGGACTCCTCTAACCCACACGAGGTGTGCTGGCCGGGGCCTGCGGAGAGGGGACCCCAAGGCCTGTGCTCTCCGCCCTCGAGGTGAGGGCAGTGCCCTGCCCCGAGCAGCCCTGGCCTGCGCCGAGTGCCCGCCCCCTCCCATCCCGCTTGACCGGCCGCTCCGGGGGCAGCTGGATCACTCTGCCCAGAATAACCCTGGGAGGGGGAGAGCGTGCCGCCGTGGAGGGGCCGGGCGGGGGGCACAGATGAGCGTGTCCTTCTTCGGCTGCCCTACTGGGCCCGGCCAATCAGCGGCTCCCGAGGCCGCTCTTGCCTTTCAAGGCAAGTGGCTGGGACGAGCCCGCACCACCTGCCTGCTGGGGACCAGGCTGGCCCTCGCCTGACCGTCCCTGCGGCCCTCAGTTTCCCCTCTCTGCATGGGAGGTGTGGGCAGCGGCTCTGTTTGCCTCGGTCGCTCGGGGGTCCTGGGAAGTGCCCGAGGGGTGGCCCCGGGGAGCAGTGATGAGGTGGGGCTCACCGAGCGTGAGGGGCTGAGGGACGCCCCGTGTTCTCCCAGTAGCAGCCTGAACTCTTGGGGGACCCTCATGTGACCTCGCTTATGCAGAGCCCCCGCGTGGCCCGCAGCGGGGCGCTTTCTTCTAGCTCTGTCTGGGCTCGGTGGCTGAGCAGGGGCTCACGGGGGGCCGTGCCTGTCTCTGGCGGGCGCCCCTTTGCCCAGGTCGGCGGGGCGCCAGGGAGCAGGGGGCTTAGCCTTGGTGCTGGAAGAATGAAGGCCAGGGCGGGCCCAGGCTGCCTGTTTCTCCGTTTACAGACGGACGGGAACCCCTTCCCGGGGGAGACGGCGTCCACTTTGTTGAGTGTGAGCCGCTGCAGCAGGCAAGGCCTGTGACTGCTGATTGGGGTAACGTTCGGGGTCGGGCAGCCCTAAAATGTCCACTAACCTGGAAGGGGGGGGGATGCCACACCTTGAAAGTGAGTAGCGGGCTGCGGGGAAGGCCCCCAGGCTGCTGTGATTGGGGTGGCAAAGGCACCAGCCCCCCAGGGCCACCCAGCCACGTGGATCCGGCCCCACGCTGTGGGGGTGTCGATGCAGAGGTGTGTCCTCGCGGGGTCTTCGGGACTGACTCCCCCCGGTGTCTGCTCTGCGTCCGGCTCTGCCCTCCTGGGGTCACCCTAATACTCGACATCCTCCTAACCGGAGCGCCACGTTCCCCAGCATTAGATGAAGATTTAGGGTGTCCAATTTAGGAAAGGGGAGGCAGAGCCAGCGTGCCAAGTTGGGTTTCTCGCCCCCCCCCGCCCCGCGGATGGAAAGGCAGCAGCAGATGCTCTGGGCAGTGGCCCGTGGCCACAGGGGACCCTGAGGGACCCGGGTGGAAGAAGTGACTTTCTTCGCAAGGCATCCGTGCTGTTAGCCTCGTGGCTTGACAGGAGGCCAGACCAGGGGCCTGGGGGCCCCCGAGCCTCCTCCATTGCCCTGAAAAGCTCATGTGGTCATCCCCAACTCATTTTGGCTAATATGGTTGTCGGCAGAGGGACAGGACAGCTGGCCCAGGACCGGCTAATTTTAGCCGTGCGAGCATGTGAACAGATACTGGGTCCACCATGGCGTGGCTTTTCGTGCAGCAAGCTAATCCTTTAACCTTTCTTGACGAACGCCAGCCCCCCACCCCCGGGGGGAGGTCAGCATGGGACCCCCACCCCGTCTTACCTTTGACGAACGTGTTCAGCGGTTCTGCTCCAGTCCCGTCAACCGCACCTCGCTCCTCCCTGGAACGGCGCGGGGGAAGTGGGGTTAGTTCATTGAACTAGGACAGCCCAGGCTCTGGGACCTGGTGGTGTTCCCAGCAGCACAGGGGCACCTCCAGACGCCCCTCGTGCCTTCCTGGCCTCCCCCTGCGCTGCTTCCCCACTCTGGGCCTCTCTGTGCTGCCCCCAGGATGGCACACGGCAGTCAGCTCCCTGCCTCTGGCACTTTTCAGCCTTATTCCAACCTGGGAGGTGCTCACTTTTATCACCCCCATTTTCCAGAAGAGGAAACTGAGGCTCACACCACCAGGACTTACCAAGGCCAGCTTCCCGGCAGCCTGCATCATACCCAGCCATCCCCCTGTGGCTGCTCTTGTGAACCCCCCTTTCTTGCCGGACCCCGTTTTTCTCTCCAGCAAACAGACATAACAGCGGGCTTGCTCTGTTTGGCCTGAGTTGACGTCTCAGTTCCCTGCTGCTCCTTTATCCCACCTGTTAGGGTTGCCCCGCACACAGTAGGACTGCAGGGCTGGGCCTGAGGCGGGGCCTGGGGGAGGTGGGCTGGGCCCCAGCCTGGCCCCTGCTGAGTGCTGTGTTCTCCTTCCCAGGTGGCATGGAGGCGAGAGGTGCTTTCTCCCGGGACGGGACCAGACGCCCAGCCCAGGATCCAGAAAAAGGTCTGAAAATCCGTGTTTTGAGCGTTATTCATTTATAAATGTGGACAGTTTGTGAATGTGTGGACTCCTCAGAGTGGAGCTAACTCTGGCCCTTCTTTTGCAGCCTGATGCTCACTGCCCCCCACGGGCAGTGAGTCGGTGGCTCCCCAAGCTGAGGCACGGACCCCAGGATGGCACGAGAGGCTCTTGTCAGCTGGTGTCTCAGCAGAGCAGGTACATTCACCCCTCTCTCTATGCCAACAGCTTCTTCTGGGGGTCCGGGGCCCAGAGGACGGTGGTGCGGGACCTTCACGTGTGCCGTAATGAACGGCCGGCCAGTGAGTTGCCTCTTTCCTGGGGGGCGGGATTATGCCCCCACCTGGAGGCAGAGGGTGCCGGCACTTAGGCATCTTTGGGTGCTTGGGATCTGTTTGGGTTGAGAGGGCAGTTCCCCTCGCAAGAACTGAGTGACCTTGGAGAGGGACCATCGTCCTCTCCCCCCTCCTGCAGGCTGGGGCAGCGGGGGTGGGCAGCGGGGTGCCGTGTGCTACCCTGTACATGAAGGGGCAGGCGGAGACCTGCAGGCGCCTCCCATTGCCTCGGTCAGCAGTGCTCCCCCCCAGTGCCCCCAGACTGGATGTGGGAGGGAGCAGCCGCTGAGGGTCCTGGCTGGGGACCCAGCTGTCAGGGTCCCTCGCGGCCCCCAGGCTCCCCGTGATCCAGCCTCCAGGCTGCTGACGCAGGCTGCCATGGGGCCCCCCTGGGCCAGAGCCCTCAGGTCACATTCTCCTGGAGTTCTCATTCCAGGAGCTAATCCCCCAGGACTGGGCCAGCACACTGGCTTCAGAGCCTCTCAAAGACCTAAGGGAAGGAACCCCTGATGGGTGCATTGCAGACCCCTCAGGGAGACAGGGTGGGCTCTGGGACCCGAAGGGGGGGGGCTGGAACCTGCTGGCCGAGTCCCGGGCAGGCGCCCCGGCTCCAGCTTGGCCTGTGAACATACACACTTTAAAAAGGAATGATCTTGGGGCTAAAAGAAACCTCCTGTGTCCACAGAACTCGCTTTGGGGGTCTGAGCCCACTCCTGGTCCCTGAGGCAAAATGGTCTTTTTTTGTACTTGTAAAAATCAAAATATAATTACCCCCACACAGGAAAAAAAAAAAAGGCGCCCAAATAGCCTCCCCCACTGGTAAAGTGTTTATTTAATTATGCAGAAAATGCATTGCTAATTAATAGGCTAATTACTAAAAATCAAAACACAGCGGATAAAAGCTCAAGTCGTTTCAGCTGCTCTCGCCCCTCCCCCGCGCCGCGGTGACCAGCCTCAGGTCTGAGGCTCCAGATATTTGTGTGTGCATTTGCATATGTGTATAAACAGGCCATTAAAATACACGACTTGGTTTGTTTTGTACGTAAACAGTCGTGGTGTACATTTCCTTCTCCCGCAGCTTGTTTTTTTCCACTCAAGAATCTGTTCCCAGACAATAAAAATCAACACAGTTCCACAACAGCACCTAGGTCTCCCGAAGCGCTGCCGCCGCACCCCCACCCTGCAGAACCAGGTGTAGGTAATTGCCAAGGTCTGCATTTGAGGAGTGGGCTCCCAGTGTGGATGGCAGCGCCACAGATGAATATATGAATGCATAAATTAGCAAAATAAAGAGGGCCAGTCCTGGCCCAATGATGAGAAAGTGTTTCTGAACAAAGGATCGTGATTAATCCAGTTCGGCGCAAAATGCCGAGGTCCATTAAAAGACAATAGGTTTCATTCTTTTTAAGAGCTATTTAATATTCCGGGGTCTGCATGTGCCGCCTCTATTGTGGCAAGCCCCAGCTGGGAGCACGGGGAGGAGGGGCCGCAGCAGATAGAAGCCGTGGCCAAGCCCCAGTCCTGGGGTGGGTCACGGGTTTATTAAAATAATATCATTTAGATTTTAGTATTTATAAAATAAATCCCCAAATCAATGCCTAAACCGAGCCGTGCCCTTGCGCACGGGGCTGGCAAGGGTGTGCCATAAACTGAGGTTTCGATGAACACATCCCACTCCACTGTCACCTGCGAGGAAAGTTCTGGGCTGTTTCCATTTCTTTTTTGCTAACGACCCTGCAACCGGTATTCTTGTAGTTAAATCTCAAAACACATCCCTGGCTGGTACTTCACTGCAGCTTCTTAGCGCTGGGATAACTGGGTTAAACGGTTTGCAAAGTTTATTTTCATTGAGTGATCTTTCTAAAAATCTGTTTGACCTTGTCACTGTCTTGCTTTAAATCCTCCCTCTGGCTTCCGGAGTTTCTGGGACGCCAGCCAAGAGCCTTAGGATGGCAAGGGAGACCCTGCAGGAAGGCTGGAAGCAACCCCCTCTTGCCTGCCTCTGCTGCCCCCCTTTCATCCCAGCTAGGCACCCCGCATCCCCGACAAGCTTCCTGCTGCTCTCTGCCCTGCCCGCTGGTGCCTTTTCACACAGGAGGGCTTGGGGGTGGCCAGGCTTGAAATTTCCCCCGGTGAACCCGAAGTTGGGGCAAAGCTCAGTCCCCGGGATTGTGATGCTTTATTGTGTGTTTTCCTAGCCCAAGAGAACGCGCTGCATTTTCCTAGAATCACAAACCATTTTGCTCACTGGCCCCTTTGTCCCCTCCCAGGGCCCTGGGGTGCTACACTGCCTGGCCCGGACCCCTCAGCTGGAAACCGCACGCCTGCTCCCGCTGATGGCAGGTTAGAGGCTGAGCTGTCTGCTCTGTGTCTTTGGGTGAGTCCCCAGAATGCCATAAAACTGCAGACTCACACCTGGAGGGGCCACACACTGCTCCTTAGGTGCACACGCCAGCACCCCATGCCTTGTGGGTGCAGGACCCCAGAACCGGGGCCATGGGGTGTGTGGATTGGGGGCGGCAGCGTCGGGGTTGGCATTTCCAGGGCTGGGTTTGCAGAACTGAATTGCAGCGAGGAAATGGTTAACTGCGCCCTTTACAGACTCCCTGAGAGCTGGAGGAGCCAGGTCCTGGCTCTTGAGAGGGAGGGAGGGAGGGAGGGAGGCCCAAGCTCATCACAGATGGGGGGGTAAGGCCAGGGAGGCTGAGAGGAGCAGGCGCTGGGGTCCAGGGCTGTGGTGGAGCCACATCACCCTGGGGTGGGGGCAGAGGGCTGCACCGGCTTGTTAGGAGGAGCCAAAGCCCCAGGGCACTCAAGGCTTTGGTCTCTTCTTTCCTCGGGTAGGGGTGGGGGTAGGGGGAACCCCGAGAGGCGGCCACTTGAGCGCAGACACAGAGCAGCGTGCCCTTGGCACATCCGCAAGAATGCCTGTGCCTCAGTTTCCTAGTGAGCAAACAGCCAGAACCCCCACCCTCCCCGGCGAGACCAGCCACGCAAGAATCCCCTCGCCAGGCGCCACACCCGAAGATCTGCAGCCTCCCCATCTCCCAGTGCTCAGCCCTCCCTCCCTGAGACAGCAGCTCCCTCTCAGAGAAAACAAAAAGACCTGGGGTGAGAGGCCCTGCCCCCGCCGCAGACCCCTGCCCCCACGACAGCAGCCCCCCACACACACCTGGGAAGGGCTGCTCAGCCGTTTTAATTGGGCTCTCCTGAAAGTTCGGCCGTAGTTTATTTTATTTTTTTTGTAAATATACATAAAATGTCAGATTGCTCTTCAGGCAGATTTTTTAGGCTTGTATTTATAGCCTTTGGCAAAGGCGGCTCGGAAGGAACAGTGGTCACAGTCTCCAGAGGTTAATAATTCCTGGAAAACTTCTGGCTAAACCTGACTTCTCCTAAATTTCACAGAAAACACTCCCTGGGCCGGGCCCAGCCTAAATGAGGGTTTTGTGCCTGGTGCAGCCGGCCCCGTGGAAGCAGAACTTGAGAGATGCTTTTCACAAAGTGAACTTCCTTGCCCCGGGACAAAGGCTCCTTCTCCCAGTTTCGGGCTGTTTACTCTGGAGCCGGCTCTGTGTGGCAGCCGCAGCTCCATCCCTACCTTCCTTGGAGGCCTGGGGGGCGCAGGCAGGGGGTGCGGGGGTGCAGGCTCCGGGTGCTCTTTGTCTGGGAGAGGACAGTCCTGAGGAGGGTGGGGGGGCTGGCCCCCGCTTCTGTCCATGAGAGATTTGGGGAGGGCGACTTTGCAAATGTTTGTGGGGCTCCTGGTAACTGAGCCCCAGAATGGGACTCCTTTGAGAGCCCTTTTCTGCCTGCCGGCTCCCCCCAACCAGAAAGCAGAATTCCCTCTCGTTCTGCTCCCTGCACTTCCCAAACGTAGTGCCGCAGAGGCAGGGACACATATGTAAATACTACTTGAGCAAACATTTTCAGATCAACAGTTTGAAAGCAATCCTTTAATAGATTTAACCCAGGCAACAGCAAAAAGCCGCAGAAATCTGCGCTTGGAGAAAGCCAGGCTGGCAGCTCCTAAGCCAGGGTGGGGTGGGGGGGAGCATCTGTCTGTCTGTCTGCAGGGAAGCAGCCTGGCTCTCCACCTGCAACACGATGCTGCCCCCCCACGGTGGGTCGGAGCAGCTGTAGGGACCCTGGGGCTGCCAGCAGGGCAGTTAGGGGAGGGGCTGGTCCCTGGTCCTGGCCTCTGCCCCTGAATCTTTCCTCCCTGGAGGTGCATCCCTGCCCCCAGGGTGAGCAGGGCAGCCTGGTCATTTCACAGACAAGAAACCCTGGCTGGCCCCTTGGCCAGCCTTTACACACACACACACACACACACACACACACACACACACACACACACAACACACACACACACGCACGCGCGTGCACTGATGAGTCCCTGCACTGGGAACAAAGACAAGAAAACTCCTTTAGAAACTGCAGAACAGAGGCTCTACTAGTGGGGTCCCCTGATAAAAGCCGTCCACCCAGAGTTTCTGGGAACAAGCCCCCGTGAATGGGGCTGGAGGGGAGGCATGATTCCAGCCTGGGCTGTCTTCATCAGCGCGCTGGCCCCCCAGCCCCATCCCGGGTGAGGGGGCTTTTCACAAATCCCTTGGAGCATCCATGTCCCATCCTGGCAGCCGGCCCAGTCTGTGGCTGCAGCCCAGACCGGAAAAGGGGCCTGCTTTGCCCACGATGGACCGGCCCCTTAGTGCACCAGAACCCCCTTGTTCTGCTTCCCCCAGGAAGGCTTCCTTCCCCCTCCACTGCGCCGGTCTGTTGCCCCAGAGAGGACCGAGCCAACCTTTCTGTGCTTGGGAGCTGGGGTGGGTACTTGGCCATGCCAGGTGGCCCGGTCCTAGAGCTGGAGAGTTGCCTGCAGGACAGCCCCCCCGCCCCCACAGCCCACACACTCACCCCCAGGCTCTGCTCCTCTCCCTCACTGCCTTACTGTGACAGCGGTGCTCCAGCAGCCGCCTCCCAGCCTCTGCGTTCGGCTCAGGGCTGGCGGCGGGGGCATACCTGTGCGTCCTTGCTCTGACCCCAGCCTGCCTCCTCTGCAGCCAGCTCTGGGACTTAGCTCTGCAGGAGCTGCTCAGAGGCCTAGACGTACAGGCTGCCAAACCGGGCAGGGAGCCGTGCTGCAGCCTCCTGGCCAAGTACCGGCCTGCCTCTCTCTGCTCGGATGCCTCCTGTAACAGGGAGCTCCATCCTTCCCTGAGCAGCCCGCTTTGGCAGGTTTATGCACCAAATGATTTTTGCCCCCCCCCCCC
>PVIJ01017323.1:6501-29834 GCA_004024925.1 Scalopus aquaticus
TTTCTTTCTGGCTTATTTCACTGAGTATGATTCCCTCTAATTCCATCCATGTCGCTGCAAATTGCATGTGTTTATCTTCTTTCCATGCTGAATAGTACTCCATTGTGTATATGTACCACATCTTCTGGATCCAATCATCTATTTTTGGACATCTGGGTTGCTTCCATACCTTTGCTATTGTGAATAGTGCCGCAATGAATATACGGGTGCATGTATCCTTTCGGATTAGTGTTTTTGTGTCCTTTGGGTAAATTCCCAAAAGTGGGATTGCTGGGTCGTATGGGAGCTCCATGTTTAGCAATTTGAGGAATCGCCATACAGCTTTCCATAGTGGTTGGACCAGTTCACATTCCCACCAGCAGTGTAGAAGAGTTCCTTTTCCTCCACATCCTTTCCAGCATTTGTTGTTGCCTGTATTTTTAATGTGTGCCATCCTCTCAGGTGTGAGGTGGCATCTCATAGTGGTTTTGATTTGCATTTCCTTGATTATAAGTGATGTTGAGCATTTTTTCATGTATCTGTTGGCCATTTGCTTTTCTTCTTTGGAGAAGTGTCTTTTGAGCTCTTCTGCCCATTTTTTGATTGGGTTGTTGGCTTTGTTTTTGTTGAGTTGTGTCAGTTCCTTGTAAATTTTTGTTATCAGTCCTTTATCAGATGTATTGTGTGCAAAAATCTTTTCCCAGTTGGTAGGGTGTCTGTTAGTTTTGGTTAATGTCTCTTTTGCTGTACAGAAGCTTTTTATTTTGATGTAATCCCATCTGTTTATCTTGGAAGAGAGGAGAATACAGGGGACCATGGAGATGGATCACGGGTGAATTGGTGGTGGGCTGCCCAAGGGGAATACAAAATGTAAAAGACATAAATGACAATAAAAAAAAATAACAATAGAAAAACCAAAGAAATATGAGTGTATACAGTGTATATTTTCCCTTGTCGCAAACCACATGTTCTGTCCCTGGGAGTTGTGGATTTTACCATACACTCCTGCTTTATGGGTGAGAGGCAGTTTCAGTTTTCCATTCCAGCAATTTGTAAATCTCTATTCATCCTTGACCTTGTAATCCAAGAGATAATCTTATTCCCTTATAGCGATTTTCCCCTTTTTGGTTTTGGTTGGCTCAAGTAAGTTTCAGTTGTTTACAATCCAATATATTAAAAAATTATGGGTGTTTCTTATAATGGACTAAGTGAATTTTCACTAAAATGCAATTAGAAGAGTCTTTTTCCAATTATCAGAAAAATGTAAGTTAATGAATGATCTCTTTGATTTCATGTTTTTCCCTAACATACCATTTCTCAAACCATTGATATTTGTGATGTGTTGCATAGATGTAAATACAGTAGAAGGCAAAATGAATAAGCTGAGAAATGTTAATAGAGAAACTAAGAAGTAGTCCCTTGGGTTTAGTGTGCAACTTCTTTTGCTAGCTAGATGGTAATAACAAATTTGCATTGTGTGTATGTATTTATACATATGTATTTATATGTGCACATGAAACGTATACCTATAATATGTTAGCATAATTTCTGCTAGTAAAACAGATCCGAGTTTATATGTTAGAATTCAACAGATCAAGAGAAGTTTTGACAGCTGAACAAGTTTGGGAATCACTGCCTTAGATTGATCTCTTCCCGTTTTCTTCATTCTCACCTCTCCCAGACAGTGCAGAGCCAGATGGACCCCAATCTGTCTCTCCCACCACTGTTTTATCCCCTGCCAGCCCAATTTCTAGCTTTTCACAATGGGAGCATCCTCATAGCCCACAATGGTACTGCACGTGCATATGGCATCTGTTGTGTACAGCACAGAGGGCCAGAGCCTCAATGCATGTTTAATTGGGAGAAGATCTATTCCTCACAATGACCTTGGGGGCGGGAAACCAGACCGTGAGAGCTGTAGTATGGATTTCTTAGAAGTTTGTTCAACCCTCAGGTCAGTCTCTATGGAGAACACCTATTCATTATATTGCTTCTTTGTCTGACTTAGGGATCCTAGTGTTTTTTAAGTTAGGCCTGTAGATGGGGATAGGGTTGTCTTATTAAATATAATAAAATTTTTCACATAGATTAAACATAGAGCTCGCTTGTTAGATGCTTTTGAAAAAATATTTATTGAACTTCCTGTAAATGGTATTCTGATAATAAAAGATAAAATTTACTTAAGGAATTTAACATTAAGTCAATTTTTTTCTTGCTATTTGTATATTTTAACGAAGAGGTAAATGCTAATTATTGAATGTCCCTTTTCACAAAGATCTCTGTTACTCATGTAGATAACTGGCAAGTTCAATATTAATGAAGCTTAGTTTTCCTAAATAAGGAAATCTGGCAATTATAACTCTATTTGCTAAAATTTCAAAGGAGCAAGTTTTCCCTGGGGAAGGTCATTTATTTATCCATTCTAATTTGGAATTTAAAATGCTGATATTTATTGGATTTCCACATAGTTCTTGTCACTTAGAAAATCACATTGCTCCAAATGTAGTCCTTCTCTTTTATTTGATTTTTTTTAGACAGCAAAATCTTTGTCTTTAAAATTATTCCTCCTCCTCCCCGCCCCCCCCTCCCCGTCGTGGTCTCCCCTACATTAATGTGTTTGAAAAGTTTATTTTTATAGAGCTAATATGTTAGACAAAAGTGAAACATTTTAACAAAATCTTTCTATTAAATATTAATTTTTAAACATAAAATTACAGAATATTTGTTTTATATTTTTGCTTTTTCCTTTCTGACTTTAGCCACTATTTTTGGGCCTTTATCCTAGTGAATCTACTGTTATTTCCAGTGACTTCCTCATGTCTAAAAGATTCTCAGTGGTAATAGAAATAAATATGGGCACAATTCAAGACATCTATTAAAAGTGGTTATGACTGAACTCTGCCTCAGATAATTTGATTCAGCTGGTCTTGGGTATTACCCAGCAGGTACATTTTTTAAAACCTTCCCTATTGATTCCTAATGCTCCCCCGGTTGCAACCCACATTAGTGATTTAGTGATCATATTTTAGTGCCGCCTCTTTCCTTGATATTTCTAATCATTATCATTTTTTTGTTCAGTTTTTGTAATTAAAATGCACAGAACTATACATTCACAAGCCTTATTAATTTGTATCTGATATCTTCTCATCTCAATACATCTTATAAACTGCATTTGTGGTAATTTTCTTAAATTTTTGGTCTTATTTTGATTGCAAGATCTGGTAGAAAATTGTCAAAACTCCAAGAAAGAATAATGAAAGTGGCTATGGAAAAAAGTTGATAGCCAATAAAATAAATCACATCAGGCTGACATCAGAGGAAACCCTACAGACAAGGAGAGACTGGAAGGTTGTATTCAAAATACTTAACAATAAAAACTGCCACCCAAGAATACTATATTCTGCAAGACTCTCCTTCCGATATGAAGGAGAAAGAAAAGCATTCTTAGACAAACAGAAGCTGAGCGAATTTGCCAACACTAGAGCTCCCCCAGAAGAAATTTTGAAAGGGGCATTCCTATCTAAATCAAAGAGAGAAAGAAAAAAGAAAACACCAAAAACAAACAAACAAACAAACAAACAAACAAACAAACAAACAAACAAACTGACCAAGGATTAGAATGAGAAAACTAAAGACAAAGCAGCATTAACAAATCCCCATATATCAATAATCACCCTAAATGTAAATAGACTGAATTCATCAATCAAAAGGCACAGAGGGGCAGGTTGTATTAGAAAAGAAAGCCTAATTTTCTGCTATCTCTAGGAAACACATTAACTCCAAAGATAAACATATACTCAAAGTAAAAGGTTGGGAAACAACTCTACAAACAAATGGAATCCACAAAATGTCAGAAACAGCCATACTTATACCAGATAAAATAGATTTCCAGCCAAAACATGTAACAAGAGACAGAAATGAGCACTAAAATAAAGGATCAATACATCAGTAATACATAACATTTGTAATATGTATGCAGCAAACAAAGGGCCATCAATTAAGGCAATTATTAGCAAATCTGAAAACAGACATTGGCAGCAATGCAACAGTGGTAATAGACTTCAACATCCCATTCTCACCAATGGACAAAACAACCAGAAAGAAAATGAATAAGAAAATAGCCTTAAATAGGGAATTGGAATGCATGAGCTTAATAGACATTTATAGGACACTGCACCACAAAAAAGTGAGTACATATCTTCTCAAGTGCACACAGAAGATTATCCAGAATAGACCACATGCTGGGGCACACAACATGACGATAAACTCATAAAGATAGATATCATACCAAGTATATTCTATGATAACGGTGGTATCGAGGTAGAAATCAAGCACATGAAGAAAGTAGGAAAAATCTCTAATGTATAGAGATTGAGCAATACACTACTGAACAACTAGTGAATAAATGAGGAAATCAAAGAAGAAGTTTTAAAATACCTGGAGATGAACAAAAATGAAGACAAGCAGAGGGAGATGAGAAAGGAATGGTGGGAGGGGAGAGGAGAGCACAATGTACTATGGTGAAAAACTATGGGAGTTTGGGTGGTGGGAGAGCTATGCTGATCACACCTGAGAGAAATACTATACTGTCAAAAAATAAGGATGTAGAAAGTGATACTTAATTAAAAATAAGTAAAAATATAAACAAACCAACTAAATAAAAAAATCAACAAAGCCTCTGGTTAGACTCAATAAAGAACAAACGGGAGAAGAATCTAAGAAATAGAATCAGAAATGAAAGCGAAGTTACAGCAGACATTTCAGAAATATAGAGGGTCATAAAAGATTACTACAAAAATCTGTATGCCAAAAATTAAATAATCTAGATAATATGAACAAATTCTTAGAAACCTAGAACTCCAAGATGGAATCAGAGAGAAACAGAAAATGTGACCATACCAATCATAAGCAAGGGAATTGAACAGTAATCAAAACTTTCCAAAAAACAAAAGCCAGCGGCCATGTGGTTTTACTATTGAGTTCTACCAAAACTTCAAAAATGTCTACTACCTGTTCTTCTCAAACTCTTCCAAAAAATAGACACAGAGGAAACATTTCCAAACATTCTACGAGGTCAACATCACTCTTATGCCAAAACCTGACGAAGACTTCAGAAAAAAGAAAATCGCAAAAATTATTCCTTGTGAAAATAGATATAAAAATTGCCAACAAAGTCGTAGTAAACCAAATTCAACAATACATCAAAAATACTATATATCATGATCAAATGGGTTTTATTCCAGGGACACAAGGATGGCTCAGCATCCAAAAAAAAACAAACAAACAATGTAATTCACCATATCAACAAAAGAAAGGATAAAATTCATGTAATCATATGAATAGATGCACAGAAAGAATTTGATAAGACTCAACATCCATTTATCATAAAAACACTCAATAAATGGGGATAGAGGAACATTATAAAGGCCATCTGGAACAAACCCACAGCCAACATCATACTCAATGGTGAAAGACTGAAAGCTTTTCCTCGAAGATCAGCTAGAAGACAAGGATGTTTGTTTTCACCATTGCTATTCAGCAAAGTGTTGGAACAATTAGGTAAGAAAAAGATTTAAAAGGATTCCAAAATAGAAAAGAAGTAAAATTACCACTGTTAATAGACGACATGAAATTATACATAGAAAACTCTAAAGACACCACAAAAAATGAATTGAAGTAATAAATAATAAAGCAAAGTGGCAGGTTACAAAATCAATTGTGTTTCTATGTAAAAACAATGTGCTAGAAGAGAAGGAAATCATAAAAACAATCCCGTTCACAATCACAACAAAAAGTTTAGGAGCAAACTTAACAAAGGAGGTGAAAGACCTTTACAATTAAAACTATAAGAAATTTCTAAAAGCCTTATCCTCCCCCTCCCTTGCTGAATGAGACATTCATTTATAGTTGCCTGCTAGTTTTCGTTTTTGTTTTGTTGTTATTTTCTCCTCCTGATCTCTTATTTGGTTCCCCTATATTCCTCCTATAAGTGAATCCATTCAATATTTTTCTTTTTACTTTTGGCTTTTTTTGCTGAGCATGATCCCTTCTAGTGCCATCCATGTTGCTGCGAATTGCATGAGTTTATCTTATTTGATTTATGAATAGTATTCCATTGTGTATATATATCACATCTTCTTGATCCAGTCATCTATTTTTGGACATTTGTGTTGTTTTATATATTTTCTAGGGTTCAAAATGGGGGAGAAAAGAGCACAAGGGACTAGCGTGACAGTTCACAGGTGAATTGGTGGTGGGGAACCCATGGGGAATACACAATAATGTAAAAGATATAAATTTTTAAAAAATTTTAATTTATATCTTTTACATTATTGTTGGGTGCTGCACTGTGGAGCTGTCGGCAGCGGCGACGCGAGTTCGATGCCTGGCCGGGGAGATTCCCACATGGCGCAGCGGACCTCTCCTGCCTCGTCCGCTGCTCCCCTCAGCAGTGTATTTCCATTGATCTGCCTGTTCTGCTCCCCACTCTGTCTCTGGTGAACCCTCTCACTGCCCCATGCCTTGGGTCTGTACCCCAGCTTGTATGCGTAAATAAATAAATCTTTAAAAAATAAAAAATAAAAAAATTTTAAAGCAGAATGATGTAAAAAAATAAAAAGAAATAAAATTTGGAAAAAATAAAGAAATTTCTAAAAGAAACAGAGAAGACAAACAAAAAATGGAAAGATGTTCCCTGCTCATCGATTGGAAGAATTAACATTTTTAAAATTACCATCTTACCCAAAGCAATATGCAGATTCAGTTCAATCTCTATTAAGGATACAATGGTGTTCTTTAAAGAAATAGAACAAACATTACTAAGATTCAGAAGGGACCACAATAGAACCTGACTAGCCAAAACAATACTGACAAAAAAAAAAAAAAAAAGGAAAACTGGTGGTATGACATGCCCAAACCTCAAACTATACTATAAAGCTATGGTAATCAAAACAGTATAGTATTGGAACAAAAGCAGACTCATAGAACAATGAAACAGAATTAAAACCAAACATCTATGGACAGTAAATATATGACAAAGGAGCCAAAAATATATATTGGAGAAATGAGAGTTTCCTCAACAGATGGTGTTAGAAAAACTGGACAGCCACCTTCAAAAGAATGAAGCTAGGTCACCATCTCACACCTTACACAAAAATCAACTCAAAATGGATTGTAGACATAGATGTAAGACTCACTGTATTGAAGAAAACATAGGCAAAACATTCCACAACACTGGCGTTGGTGATGTTTTTGTTGTCTACAATGGCAAGAGAAACAAAGGTAATTTTAAACAAATTGGACTATCAAACTACAATACTTATACGCAGTGAAAGAAAAAGTAAAACAAAAAGACACCTAACTGAATGAGAGAAAATATTTGCACAGCATACATCCAACAAAGGACTGATATACAAGATACACGAAGAACTCATAAACTCAAACAAAACAAAACTGACAGAAAATCTGACTTTGCTAGATTTTAGTAAAGAAGTCAGTCTTTCCTAGTGACTTTGCTACAGTTCTAGGTTAGGCGCCACTAGTCTATAAAGATTTTTTTCATTTTAAATATTCTTATAAATGATGGAGTTAAGAAATTTCAGATCAACACATTTATTTAGTGCCTTTATATAATTGACTTTGCAATTCATAGATACAAATGAGAAGAAAGGGACTTGTTCCAGGTCACAGTCCTAACCAATTAATTATGGAATGAGAACCATATTTGTAGCTTCTAAGTTTAGACTATTTGGTATTCAATAAAAAATAGTACAGCACGTCCACTAAGTATAAGGGGGTTCACGGAGCTAGAACTTGTTCATGGTGTAATCCTAAACCTGCATTTGAGATGTGTGGAGCAATTTAGAAGCAGGCAAATGTTCTGTGGTGCTGAAAAAGGCCTGCTCTGACCACACAGAGGCAGGGAATGTGATCTCAGCAGGAAGTGTCTCCAGTCTCCAACACTTCTCTCAGTCTTGTAACTCTACACGAGTATTTCCTTCAGTTTCAAATCTTTCCTTCCAGGGATGGGCTTTTCAAGCTTAACCTCTGAGGTACCAGGCCACCATTAGCATTTTCCTTGCTAAGACATTTTCGGTGAATGTCTCACCACACATCTTTGAATTCTCTGGGAGTAGGTAGATGTCTATATATCTAACACAACAGCAGGGACTGAATGTTTGGGAAATCACTGTAGGTATTTAACAACAAAGAAGAAACTACCCTCATTTCTATTAGTGGCAGCTTGCAGTGTTACACAAGCACTTTGACGCAACTTCATGAACTGCAGAATTAAATCTGCAACCACAAAAGAAAGAAGTTGATTTCTCATGGCCCTTTTGTAACTTCAGAAAGGTTTTGGGAAGTCTCTAAATTAAATTTAACTGTTGAGCACAGGCTGAACTTAAAACCCTCATCTGTTTTAAGTCATCCCCTCCCTCCCATCCGCTGTACACTCATACAGGGTCTGAATCCTAAGTGCTTTGGCTGTGGACATATGCTCTGTGTGAAAGGCCAAGGCACCCAAGGGGATGAGATTACTTTACTGCCTGCATCACTACATTCCTTTTGTTTGAATTCACTCAGATGAAAACCACTGAATGATTGTAGAATACCGTGAACAGAACAGTGGGGTCTCATCAGGCTACAAAGGTGGGTGGAAAGAGCACTGCCCCACAAAGAATGTCAGCATTATTATTCAGAAGGAAAACAGGAAGATGGTAAGAAAAATAAATATTTCTCAACAACAGTATGGCCAAAATGAGGGCGTAATTGACATCTACCTCAAAACCAGACCCCGCAGTAATTTATTTTTCATTTGTGTCCCAGCATGGGCCACACCAGTTACCTCTTGAGTAGTCAGGTACATTTGTCAATCAGGATAACTGTTACAACAAGCCACTGATATACGGAGGATGTCTGAGGCAAGGAGAGTTCGTTTCTTGCTGACATATCAGTCCAATGAGGCTAAGGAAGAAGGGCGGTGGAAACAGGAGGTTTATGTGTTAGGTCTGGAAGTGTCTTATATTACTTCTATCCACATTCCACTGGCCATGACTCAGTCATATGGCTTCTGCTAAGTTCAGAGAAGACTGAAAATGTGGTCAAGAATTTTGTCTAGAAGAAAAATGAAAAGGGGTTTCACGAATACGCAGCACTGTTTCTGCTATAGTGCACAGCAGGTCCTCAAATAACTTTGCTTCACAATTTCTCCCCATGTCTGTGTTGGTTTTCTCCAAGTTTTCCAGGTTCCCAAAGATGTGCATGTAGCTTCACTGGTGTGTTTAAATTGTCCCAGTGTGAGTGAGCGTGATTATATGTGAGTGGTCCCTGTGATCAAAGGGCATCCTATCCAGTACTGGTTCCCATCTTGCACCCTAAGTTGCCAAGGTTACCTTGACAGTGAATGGATTATGTATTATAGGTTGCAAAATGAGTGAGTGAATACAAATTACTGTTTAATATGAGAAGTGTTTGGGGTCTTTATTTAGAAGTTTGCCAATGTTTTTGTGACCAGTAATGTGATATTGGAACTTAACTCTATATCAATTAGCCTGTGGTAAAATTGGTTTCATTATAATTGTTTTTTCTTTTTTTTTTAAGATTTATTTATTTATGCATACAAGCTGGGGTGCAGGCCACAGGTGTGGGGCAGTGAGAGGGTTCACCAGTGAGAGGGAGCAGAACAGGCAGATTGACTGAAGTACACTGCTGAGGGGAGCAGCTGGCAAGGCAAGAGAGGTCTCCTGCATCATGTGGGAATCTCCCGCACTGGGCATCAAACTCACACCACCGCAGCCTCCGACAGCTGCACAGCACTGTGCTTAACCCGTTGCGCCACCAGAGAGGCCCTATAGTTGTTTTTTTTTTCATTTAAAGTTGTAGTTCCAAGAACGTATTGATAATGTTAAGTGAGGACTTACTGTGTAAAGTAGGTAGTGATAGTACAAATTTGAACTTTACTAAGATATTTAATATCTATTAACAAGTGAGAAAAAGTATGTTCCATTCTACCCAGGTGGAATTGGTGCGATTTCTGGGTATGTTAACTGTAGGTGGTGATCCATTTTTTCTTGTACCATTTTTATGACTGATGCCTGTTCCTGGACCTCCAATTTGACAATTGGCATTCGTGTATAGTGGTTCCACAAAATGGATTTTCATGTAGTACTAAAATTCATATTTTGAGGGATATACAAAGCCTTTAGTTGGCCAGAAGATAGGACACAGGACTCTCTAACAGGACTTCTAAATTTTTTTATTTCTCTACTTTGTGACATTATACATCTATGCATTTATTCATCATGTAATGAAGTTTAGATAACAATGATTAGTCACAAAATGTCTTTAAATTTATGTTTCCCTCATCAGAAGACAGCAGTTCCAAAAGTAAGTCAGAAGCACATGTTAGGAGATAGGATTTTAAAAGGTTCAGGTGATAGGAGGCAGAGAGGAGAAAAGATTCAGATCTGGAACTCTGGCCAAGAAGACATGACTGGATGCCCTTAGCAGCATGGGAGGAACTTCAGGGTGCAGGTGTCCTTGGAAAAATTGGAAGTGGAGAGAGTTGTAAAAGTAGCAATCTAGGGTGCATAGGTGATTTAAAGTGCCTTGGGGTAGTCCAGTTAGACTGACCTGACTTGGTCTTGATGAAAGATCTGGGTTAAGGTCTAGTAAATATTTCATAAGAATCTCTCAATTCAGTTCTCAGGCATCTGAACTCCATAGGCACTATTTAAGACCATGCCTCAGTAAAACCATCTTGAATTTTCCCTGGAGGTTCTCTGTCAAAGACTGACATGGAATTGGAGGATTAGAGTATTTATACTGCTGATAACTAGACATCTGGGCCATCATCTCTCCGCCAGAGATACCATGCCCAAGAAAGTCACAATTTCATTTCCAAATGAGATATAGCATTTAACTCTGAGAGCATTTTTAGTTCTCTCTGGTCTGTATGTTGTACTATGGCATTGATTGAATAACTGTGAGGAGTCCTGGCCTATACAGTCCCACATGGTTAATTGCAAAGGCATGTGGCAGAAGTCCTCACTGAAAATGTAAACTAATGTGATGGTGTCAGGTGCATAAAATCTCCAGATAATTGCATTTTTTTCCCCTAGGGAATACATTACTTCGTTAGGAATTTGGAAACTTTCCAGTAGTTTTTTTGAGAGCAAAGGGAATTTCTCATTGTCACTGAAGCTGTTAGGTCTTCTTGCAAATGAAGAATCTCTTCTAATATGGGCTTGTCCATGTCATGTGCTCTATACTTCATGCAGACCAGAAGAAGAGAAGGCTAGAAGGATGGGTGTCTGGGATCTTCACATACAGGGTTGTGAGAATAGAAGTGAGACTGGGAGAAGAGAGCAAGGAGAAAAGATAGTAGACCTTAAGAGCAGAGAGTAGTGTAAGAGAGAAACTTTGAGATTAAAAGGCTAAGTGGGTTTCATTCACTTGAAGTGAATGGAAGAAATGTAAAAATCACCCTATAAATATGTTAGAAGTCATTTCTTATCAGATGACTTTGGTTAGACCAGCAAATAGGTATCATAATTACCAGTTACCAAATCACATAACCTTTCATGATCTCAGTTTCTCACATGCCAAATGGGGATCCTAATAATCTTTACTTAATAAAGTTTTCAAATTTTTAAGACCTGATAGATATAAAGCACTTAGCATAGAATCTGTCACAGAGCACTCAATATATTGCTAGTTCAGTGATTATAATGGTGATGGTGATAAAGAGTATGGAAGACATAGAAGAGGATGCAAAAAGAATCAAGCCAATGAATTTCATTTCAAGTCAATGCAGTACATGTATGTGGAAGGAGTGTTAGTCAGATTTAAAAATTTCTGGGACATTTCAAGCTCTGTGGGCAAGGTATATGGAAGCTATAGTTTACTTTCAGATTTTTTACCTTTCTTCCATTCCCATAATCCCTAAACACAGAGTGGTAAGTGAAAGCTAGGAGAAATGCCAGCACCTGGGTGTGCAGGATATACTGTTACAACCTTGGAGGAGATGTTAAGAGATTCTCTTTTATGGAGATTGTACTTAAGCATTCTAGACAGGTGAGTGTCTCTCCTCTTCTTAGGGATTCCTAAGGGTGTGGTTTTTCTTAATAGTTGGGTTCAGGGTCTAATTATCTACCTGCTTAACTTAAACACCATTTCAATCTGGTTCTGATCTCTCTGGCTGTGTACAACAGCTGGGATTCTATAAAATAACCTATGACCCATAGGCTGGAAGATAGGAATAACATCCATGCTATATCCTAGCTGTGCTAAACCAGGCTTAGCACAGATTCCTAAAGGTGAGGTTAAGGTCGTGTATCATCTGCCTTCAATCAGGGTGTTTGTGGGGAAAATGAGAAGCGTGTCATGCCACAATGCAGTCCAGATGTCTGAAGAGCCTCCAGGGAAGAGAATCAAGAAGCAATAATGCAAAGCAGGTGGAGTTCAAGGTGACTCGTGGGCAACTCTGGACCAGGCCATTTTGACATAAAAATAGCCAGAAGAGAGGAAGTTACATGGTAGAAGTTCAGTTTGGACTGTCCCTTTGGCACTCTTTTGGGGAACTTGACTTGCTCCATGGAAGAGCTGAATGTGAATCCAGCTCTAAAGCAGCTAACTGTTGCTTCTGTCAACTCCTTCAGAGCTCTTTTGCAGGCCTTCATCACCTCTGGATCTCCACTAGACTTTCCCCAGTGTCCCCACCTACTTCTTAAGTTGAGGGGAGCAAATCTGAATCCTGGATTAAAATTAGCGCCTGACTCATTATATATGTAGCCCAAGGCTTTTTCTTCAAGTGTCATATGCCACAGGATAATTGATTTCATATAATCCATTTTAGGGCAATCCTCTCCCAGACAAATGAGTAACACAAGAGCATATTTTTCCTGACTTATGTGTGTTCAGACAAGTATATCTTTTCCAGGTAATTAGTCTTGAATCTCTTATTCTTTATATTTTTGTTGTGCAGTTTGTTTAGGATCCAAAAACATATAACTTACACCTGCTTAGGGAAACAGAGACCTTATCTCTTTTATTTTTATTCTCCATCGCCTTAAACAATGTTAGTTGGCGTAGGTGAATGGTGGAGACTTGTTGAGAAAGTGAACGAATAAGGCATGAAAGAAAGCATTTACCTTTTTGCTTACACTGATTTTTATTTCAGATCCTAGACCAGGGCATTTAATTCACTAATATGCTTACACACAGCTGGATGCAATACCCTTGGTTTTCCTTATACCATCTGCTGGCTAAGTCAGACCCTGAAGGCAAGAAAAAAAGAAAAAGGAAAAAAAAAAGCCCAAAAGCCCACCAGAACAAAAGGAGCATTGGGAAAAGGGGAAGGAGGTGTGGAAACTGTACAGGAAGAGGTATTTAAGGGAAATGGTGTACATTAGCAGATGTCACAGAGATTTATTTCTTTTTCTATGGGGATTTACTCTAGTGACCAAACTCTGCTTTCAGGATTTATTCCAAAAAGCACTTGGAGCATTCGTCATCTTTGCCATGGGGACTGCTTTGTTAGATAACTTTTCTTTGTCTCAGATTTTCAATTTAGGTATTAGACGTGGGATCACAAAAGGAGCAATACCTTGTCATTGTGGTCAGCAAGAAAGCATATAGCTTAAAACTGGAGGTGGAAGTTGTCAAAAATAATTCCTCTCAGTACCTTTGTCAAATGGATCCTTTTCCTGACTCCTCACTCTGGGATCAGCCGCATCAAGGAGATGTAAGGAGTAAAGTCCTCAGTTCCTTTGTGTGGTGGGAAATTTGAGAGAACAGAGCTCTTGGCCTGTGTTTTAGGCCACATTTTGGAACCACTGTTCAGACAGGAGGTTCTGTGTATTCCTGAGGGACGTCCTCAGTGTTAAGACTCTGAGGATTGCCAACCAGCAGGGAAACCCTTGTGTGAGCTAACAATTAAGAAACAATAAATCATCACCAATAAATTCCAGACCACCATTCCTTTCCCAGTCAGAGGTGTAAAATCTCTTCAAAAATACTCTTCAAAATGAAGAGAATTTGGGAAGATTTGAAAGAGAAAAGTCTTCTTTATATTTTATCCAGTTTATTTTACAATTAAGTAGCCTATAAATGTACTATTATCTGGGTCCCTTAAATGGAAATGTAACATAGTAATTATCAGTCACCTTAAACCAGTGGGGAATCAACAGACAGGAATGGAGGTCATAGGGAAGTGACTCTCTAGAGTTATTTTAATTTAGCAAAATTAAAGTTAGTGGATTAGCTGAATAGTATTCCTTTGAGCATATATTCCACCATTTCTTTATCCTTTCATCTGTCGATGGCCACTTATGTTAGTTCCAGGACTTGGCAATTGGGGACAGTGCTGCTATGAATATAGGAGTACATTAAGACTTTTTGCTTTAGAGTTTTCATATTTTTTCAGTAAATAGCTCCCAGAGGTATTGCTGGATCATATAGTAATTCCATTTTTATTTTCTTAAGATATCTCCTTACCATTTTCCATAGAGACTGCACCAACTTCCATTCTTACCTGTAATACTCAGCTATTTAAAAAGATGGAGTAGTGGCTTTTGGAGCAAAATGGCTGGACCTTGAGGTGATTGTGTTAATTGAGTAAGTCAGAAAGTAAAAGACAGATATTGAGTGATTTCACTTATCTATGGAATATAAATAACCAAAATATATACACTGGTAAAATATAGCAAAAATAGATCTTAGACTTAGTGAAAACATTACTAGTTACTATAGGGAACAAGAGAAGAAGGGGGGGTGGGGGAGAAAAGAAGATAGGATATTGGTGGCGGGTGAGTGGAACACACATATGGAAGAGTAAAAATGTAACCCCAAATTGTACTAGTAATAAAAATAGTGAATTAATAAATAATTTATAGAGATTGACAAGAAATAATACAAGTCTGAATTTAATTCTCCAACAAAAAGTATAATCATTTTAGGTGGGCTATAGTTAGCTACTACAATGGAGAAAATCTGCAATTTCATTGGCTTTAACAAGAAATATTTGTTGGTGCTCATGAAACAATTCATTGTGGATATTACTGGTTAACAGAGGAGTAGAAAGCACAGTTACTCCGCTGTTATTTAGAGACCCAGGCTCAACAGCTCTGCCATCTTTAATATGTATCTTCTGACAAGACTATGGATACCAGCAGAATCCCATGGATGGAGAAAGGAAAGGTAGAGAGGGCATGTCTATTTCTGACACATAACGGTTTGGCTCATGCTTCACTGATGAGCACTGCTTAGAGGGCCCCACCCAAATGGGCATGGGACTAAGAATGTAGTAGCTGGCCAGGCAGGCACCTCCTGTGAAAAGTCTCCACTTTGATTGGGGAGCGTGAACCCATTGGGAAACAGTTAGGCAACTCTTCCATGAGAATTAGAAAAGTGTTGAAATGGAGGAAGCAGTGAAGCCAAGTTTATAAAGCCATTTGGAGTTTTGGCTCTTTCACCCACCAGCTGGATAATTTAGTCTCTTTGATCAATAGTTTCCTCATCTACAAAGTCAAGATCAAAATAACAGCTCACAGGATTTCAGTGAGGACTAAATATATCACCAAATGTGAGCGTGTTTGTAAACAAGAAAGGGCAACCTAATGCTCCTGCTGCTGTGGATAGGCAGAGTTAATGTGTTTTGTTGGTTTGACATTTTCTTCAACCAACCCTTGTTGAAAATCTACTAAGTTTGAGACAATACAGGCCATTTTAAAAAGCTGTGTTCTTTAAATTAATTTTAAAAATGAAATTGCTATATATTTTGGAAGTTTTATTCTTTAAATCACTGCCTAATCAATGAGTGAAGAAAAATATGCATTTGAAAAAGTTCTATCACTTAATTATTACATAGCAAAAGGATGATACATTTTTAAAAGTATAATTTGGAAATGTAGGGTTGGAATAATCAAAAGACGGTCTAGTTTCTAATTGCAGTTCTGACATTGGCCAGCTGACCGACCACAGTCTGGTCACTTCATCTATCTGGGCTCTAATTTCCTAAGAGGCAAAAAGAGTGGTTAGCTAAATGGTCCTTTCCTGGTCATGAATAAGGTATTATGAGGAGAAAACTTATCTCAGTGACTCATCCACATTATCGGATTACGATCATGAAGAGGTCAGTGGAGAGACAACATCTAACTTATATAAATTTAGAGGTGTAACACATTTTCACAATTTAAGGAAAATCCAGTTAATTCTCTAACCTTGTCATGGAGTGACTTAATTACTGCCTTTAGACAGAGCAAACGCTCTTGTTTTATTTACCTCCAAATTCTCTCTGGCCTTGTTTTTACATTTTTATTCAGGAGCTAATGTGAGTGAAAATAGTGGCAAAATAAAAATATAACTGGGTTGATATGAAACATGAGATTTTTCCCAAAAATTCCCCCTTCCTAACTTAGATATAAGGATTTCGAAAGAAAGGTTTAAACCAAACAGATATCTTATGTGATTGAACTGCCTTCCATATTAAGAAATGAACATTCAAACATGTTTAATTTCTGTCTCTAGACACTGATATAAATCTTTGGGTTCGGAGGTTAAGTAACACCCAAGGCAGCTTCCTGATCCTAGCAGACACTGAATAAATAGTTGATGAGGAGAGTGAAATATGTCAGCAATTAAAATTACTGGTGATACTTTTTTAGTTCTGCTTTTCTAAGCTGTTAACTATACCCATCTAATTAAAGCATATTTTATTCATTACATGCATAATCATTTTTACTAAACTAGCAGTATTAATCTCATAGCCTCTCTGACCCTCAGTTTCTTGATCTGTAAAATGGGCACAATATTTTTTCTCTTGGAAATTTTGTATGACTGTATGAATTAGAGATTGTGATAATAAAACTTCTGGCACATGGAAGAGGATGAATAAATAGCAGCTATTAATTACTCATGTAATCCATGATCACCTATCTTGTGCTTACTATACTGTGCTAAATCATGAAGATCAAAAGAAAGTTGAGAAATATACCTTATTCATAAGGATGTGCAGACTGAGTGGAAAGACAGTGCAGGTTAATAAAAACACAGTCTGATATTTGCCAGGTGTCTGTGATGGCCTTGCTGAAGAGACATCCAGTGTGACTGATGGGTGTTTCATAATGTATACATCATGTTTAAATTACCAAATTTGCCACTACCTAAATTTGCATTTCTGCAAATTTGCAAAATTTTTTCTTGGAGCTGTGTAATATGTACAGCAGTCAGTCTTCCTCCCATCTTACAGAGTGAGAACTGAGATGAAAAATGTCCAATTTTTGTGTAAGGTTGTGCTTGAGGAGCTTTGCACAAGGAAAATTAGGAATCAGATATATTGATACCTATTATTGTGTTCATCTCTCTATGTCCCATTAGAGTACTGAAGAATTGAGTCTTATGTTTCTCTCTTAAAATTCATTACATTTATTCTAAAAAGATTGATAGCTCAGATGAACACTAGAATCTTCCTCTACCTTTCATCTCCTTGAAACCATGCCAGAAAAGGCTTCCAGTATGCTCAACCCTAGCTTAACTTTTCTAAAATTTCTTCCTCCCTGGATGATGGTAGTGAGAATCATCACTTGTTAACACACAGATGACTCCAGAAATTTCTGCACTTCAAAGTGAATCCTTTATTCACCTGAGTGTTTAACTGTGTCAATGTGCTCTCATTATCAGATTTAATTGAATAATTCAATAAGGGAATGTGCCCAGTGCACACATTATACAGATGTGCTTGCCAAAGTTGTCTTGGCTTGTGGGATAGAACAATCCTCTGATGCAATGAGTTATTTAGAAAGGCCATCACAGATGTCAACATAAGTTGGTAATGTGTGAATACCAAAATCTGTCCCTAGTCTATTTTCCCATCACATTGATAGAATGCTGCCCTTGAACTGGAATTATTTAAGTTAACAGCTGGTCACAAGAATGTTGTATTTTTCTTCTCATTGAATGCTAACTTATTCTTGACCATCATAAAGCCTGTCAGTAGTTGGTATACTCTAAGGTGAAGTAGGAGGCCTTGCATGTGTTAAAATCTTGATAGGTACCTGACCAGTTTGTACAAAACAGTTGAAATATTTTTGACCTAATAGGAAAATACAAATGTATTTCCATTACATTCAGTCAAGTGTGGTTGTAAAAACTATACTGTATACACTACTTTCTTTGGTAATTCATAATGGAGACTTGATTATATTGGATAATCAATACATAGTTTAAATTAAAATTACTATGAACCACATTAAATTAGAGCTTGTAAGAATTTACTGTAAGACTGCAAGACTACTGTATTAGTCAGCTTTTTGCTACAATAAGGCTATGTAACAAATGACCCAGCCCTCCCTCCAAATTTCAGTTCACTTATAATAACAAACATTTGTTTCTTGCTTGTGAATAGGGTATGTCTCAGCTGAATTTGGCTGGGCTGGACTGGCTGGGTGTGGCACCAGGATGTGGGGTTTTATTCAAGTCAGCTCTATATGTTACCTCATTTTAGGACTCTGAATGAAGAAATCCTGGCTCCCTGGAACAATAGTTCTTCATAATGGATTGCAAAGTTTCAGGAAGGCAAACCAAACCACATATACACATTTTGTCTTTGGTTGCATGTAGTGCAAATTACACATTTCATTGGTCATGGGAAATCACCTGGCCAAAGACCAAGTTAGTTACATTGGTAAATATCTCTGCTACAATTATGTCTAGGCTGAGAAGGTGAAGAAGAGTGGTGAAGAGATAATTTAATTTGCCAGAGTTGGCTACTATAAACTGCTGAATTAAGTACATGCCATTTGGATCACAAGGAAAATCAATCAATCATAATCAATTGGGTATTTTTAATTCCCTTTAAAGCATTTATGCCTTGTCATTTACTTTCTGTTGAATCAATAGGTTTCAGTGCTTAAGGTCCAGAATATATGTCTTCTAGAACAATGAAGTCATTGTTTAATTACAAATTAGCCATTTTGAGCCTCTAGTGAGATCGTAATTTTGAAGATGAAGTTTTATGGGCAAGAAAACAGATTTCCAAATTTCAAAATCCCCTCTCATCTATCAAAATCAGAGTTTAGGAATCTGAATGTGAATTTTTATTATCAGATACAGGTAGAAAGAACTTACGATATGGCAAAAAGTATGTTCCTAACAGCCTTGGAGGAAGTAATGACTACTGAGTCTTAGAGGTGGGAAGAGTTCAAAGAAGGGCAAACCACCCTGCAGGTAGGACCTGGCAACCCTTGTCAAGGGACAGAGGAGTGGGAGTAGCCTAATCAAACAGTCAGGGAAAATTTGAAAACGACGAAGCACATTGTATCCTGTCACATTTCATTCACCAAAGCAAGTCACCTGGCCAAACTCCAAGCTAATAACATTGGGAAATATCTCTACTAAAAATATCTGGACTGAGGAGGGAAGAAATAATGGTGAAGAAGTAATATAATTTTTCACAGGACACAACAGTATTGTCTCAAGACCTTTTCGAGAAGCTTCGTGTTCATTCTAGTGCTAAGGCAACTTGTAACAGGAAGTAACTTAGTCTATCAGTCAGGGTTTTCCAGAGAAACAAGTAAATTAGAGATATATAGAGAGATATACATGTAAGTATGTGCATGCATATGTGTGTGTTTCAAGTACTTGGCTTATGTGATTTTAGAAAGTGTCCAGTGCACAATCTGTATGGCACACTGGAACACTGGAAGTTCTTAGATTCAGAGCTGGTGCTACAGTATTGAGTCAGAATGTCTTCTTCCTCATGAAAACCTCAGTGTTATTTTTAAAGCTTTTTAATTTATTGTATGAAGTTCACCCACATGATTGAGGAAAATTTTTTTTACTTAAAGTTGATTGATTGCAGATGTTAACCACATCTACAAAATATCTTTATAATAACACCAAGTCTATCCCTAGCAATACCAAGATTAGAATTTGGCTGAATAACTGTAACCTACCTAAGTTGACACATTATACTAACCATCACGATTAGCAACAGCAGAGGAAAATCTGACATCAGGTGGGAGTTCCTAGCTTTCCTACTTTTATGTGGGCTATACTTGGTATGTAAAAAAATCTAGAAATTCCTCAGCACCCACTGCAAGATAAGTACATAGGTAGATAGATGGATACATAGAAAGACAAGAGAGGATATAACAGAATATTTTATATCTGGAAACATGAGAAATCAATTCTGAAAGGCTACTTGACCATATTGAACTCTTGGGGGCTCTCTAGCTCCTGAGATGCCTCTGCTGCCAGATAGTCCTAGAAGCAAGGAGAAGCACCTCTATCCTGATGGAGCGACAGTGTGTAAGAATCCCACTAATCCTTGGTCGATCAGAATGAAGGCTTCCAAATTTTTGAGTTGACATCTTAAGCAAATAACACTCTTTATTACTAGCAAGTGCTTTGACCCCACGTCCACTTGGCCTATAACATTCTGAGTGAGGTTGGTTGCAACTGATTTTCAAGGGTTCCTTTTACCTAAATTGATCATTAATCCTTTTCCCTAAGGATCCAGTTTTGTACCTGGTTCTGTCTCATTATTCGACTGAAAAAGAGACATAGAAAGAGGGGATTTTCTTCAAGCCTGACTCAAGAGTTACCTTTCGCACATATTTAATGCCTTTTTTCTCCAAGTTCTGACCCTGGTGGATACAGTGCCTTCAAGTCCCATCTCAAGCAATTATTCACAGGAGAAGGAGGAGAGAGAAGTTGGATCACAAACAAGAGGACAGTTCTAAGATATAAAAAATGAGGGGTTATGTCCCTTTTAGCCTCTCCAGTATCATGGCCTAACTGTACATCTCTGAGTCATCTATTTGTTCATCTTTCCTAGGACTAGTATGGATGATAGGAGGAGAAAGAGCCTCGAGCTTTCCCAGAAGTTCAAGTATGTGGTCAGGACCACATTAATTCCATCTCTAGATTATCATGTTTCTGTAGGATCAGGCTGTTATAAAGGTGAGTTTTGTTCACTGATGAATCTACTTTCTACTTAGCATTTGAACAAAAATGTCAATTTTGAACTTTCCATTTTGAGTAAACAATCATATGCTTAAATATACAGTCTTATTGCATTTTTATAGTTAATAAAATATAATTCCTATGCAATATTGTTTGTAATTATGTTAGCATTGATAAGTACAGAAGCCATAGTTACATGATTTTTTGCATCTGACACATATTGAAGCGATTGTACCATTAGATTTCAGAATGTATTACATTTAATTCTGATCACAAAAATTTGTGGATATAATTTTGAAATAAATGGGGTTTATTTCCATGAGATTTCACTGATGGAATTATGATCAGTATTTAAAGAAAACCAAACACACACTCAAGTTGACTTTTTTAAAACAAACCATAAATAAAATATGATAGCCATGGACATTTTGTGCTAAGTAACACAATTTTGAAATATAAAACCAAAATGAATAGAAGTAGGTAAAAGTAGGTAAAACAAAACCACAATGAGATATCACTTCATCCCCACTAGAATGGGTAAAATAAATATGCAGAAAATAACAGTTGCTGGTGAGGATGTGGAGAAATTGAAACCCCCATTTATTGATGATGTGAATGTGAAGTGGTGTAACTACTTTGGAAAACAGTTTAGTACTTCATCAAAATATTAAACATAGAGCCCAGCATTTCTACTTCTGGTATATACCCAAGAAAAATATGTCCATACAAAAACTTGTGCATGAAGGTTCATAAAAAGACATAAATAGACACGCCCCCAAAACATGGCGGCGAACAGATGCTAGGATCAGGCTCTCCCACAAAAAATCGATCTATGGAGAAAAATATCCCTAACTTTGAGAGCTGTCTCGAAGAGAACTGGATACCCTACGCAATACAATCAACCCCGGGGGTGCTTTGGACTTAAAAATAAACTGAAGAGTTGGAGTAAAGAAAAGAGAGGGGACATCTGATTCCACACAGAGGAGCAGAGAGGTGAGATGGGTGGACCAGCTTCCCCTGAGAGCCACTGAATACAAGGTTAGAAATTGCGGTGAGGTCGGAGGGCTCTGGCCCGCCGACTGGGAGCGTGACCCCCACTCCCCCACCCCACGACCCCCCTCTCTTCCCTGCGTGGCAGCCCTGAGGAGCAGGAAAGCGGGAGGGTCACTGTGTCCCATCCCCCACCTGGGGCTAGGTAACAGCTCAAAGGAGAGAAAGTCCAAGCAAGAAACATCCCCCACTGGCTGCTAGGTGATAGATTAGCCAGAAAAACCGGTTGGGCTGGAAAACCTCCTGCAGAGACCACCTCATTCTGGGCTTTAGAATGGAAATGAACAGGAGGCTAAGGATGGAGTTTAAGGACTATTGACTGACAATCCCCAAAACCCCTCCCATACCTGTTGCTGAAAATATCTCCTGCTGAATCTCTGACCACACCCTCCCCTGCAAAGTGTCAGCATCTTGGCACCCGGAGGGCAGCAAAAAACAAACAAACAAACAAAAAAAGACCACAGCAGGTGGTGAACACGGCCCAGCACTCACCACTCCCCCCCAACTTCTAGGCAGCTGCACACTGACACCCTAGAAACTAGGTGAGGTGAAACGCTGATCAACAGCCACCCACAACCTCCACCCCTGCACCCCTTCATGGAGTAGCAGGCCCCAAGCAGCAGAAAACAAACTAAGACCAGGAGCTCCCAACCACCCCCCCACCAGACATAACCCCAGGGGCAGGAATAGCCCCAGGCAAACATCGGAGGAAAGGGGGGGAGAGGGGAGAAAGAATAGAAAGACTCCCAGCAAGGACTAATGACAGCAGCAACAACAAGGCAACAACATATATCACTGGAAAGGAGGGACTGAACCCCAGCAGGGGACCCAACCAGAAACCCCAGAACCTAAGAGCAAAAGGACTACAGAACTCCAAATTCGCATCTCCCCAATACTTTATTTTCTTTATTATTATTTTTTATTTTTTACTATTCTATTATTATCTTTTTTTTTTAAACTTTTAACCTACCTTTTTTTTCCTCTTGGTCCTTCATTCCTACTTTTCTTCATCTCCATTCCCCTTTACTTTCCTCTCCCTGATTTTTTTCTCTTTTTTCTCTTTTCCCCTTCCTCTCTTTTCTCTTTTCTTTCTTTTTTACTGCAAACCACCCCTTATCTTCCCTAATTAAACTCGGAACCAGAAACACACTGGAGACACGCCACGAGAAACACAAAAATTCAACAAAGAAAAATAAGAAAATCCAGAAGATATCTAGTCACAGCCAAGGCAACTCAGACACTAGGGAACCACAAACACTCCTGAGCAAGTAAAACCAGGAGTCATGCCCGCCAGCACCAGTGGAAAACTACGAACAGAGCAAAGCAGAAAACCAACAATG
>PVIJ01017324.1:0-29726 GCA_004024925.1 Scalopus aquaticus
TGTGTGTGTGTGTGTGCGCGTGTGCGTGTGTGTGTGTGTGTGTGTGTGTGTGTGTGTGTAGAGGCTCCGTGCTGTCCATGGATTATCCTCTTCCTCTTCTTGAGTTTTTTTTTTGTTTGTTTATGCTGCTTTTCTCTATGGCTGGTTCTTCTGAATTTAGCAGGGACTACCAACCTAGCCAGCCATTGAGGTGCCTGTGCATTATCAGTTAAATTGCCACTGAAAGGCACAAGTATTCAGTTTAGTGCAATGCAAATGGGAGTTACTGATTAACTGATGGAAGGCAATCTTGGTTTCTCTTTTATCTGCCTTCACTTCCTGTTGCTAGTCCACAAGAACCAAACATTTGAATTCTACTTCCAAACTCCCGCTTCTTTCCCTCTTCAATTTAATTGAAGGGACTGCTGGACCTTGGAAGGTGCCCATGGAGTGCTAATGAAACCTTTGCAAACTACTCCTGGTGGAACTTTGAAGATCTGTAGAATTTTTTCAGGGGTCACAATCCTGAACCAGAAGTTAAGTGAGTTGATTTTCTGTGTTACTGTGTACACTGTAGTTCTCTAGACTGCCTATTTATTTGCTACGCAACTCTTTTTAACTTTGTGAGGTGGTACATATTGAAAAGAAATTTATTTTTTTAAAAAGATTTATTTATAGAAAAGAGTATTGTGTTCATAAAAAGAGTTAGGGCTATGTAAAGAAACTTTGATTTTTATTTCAATTTAAAGATCACCAGTTCCATCAACCATTTGTGCAAAAAAAGAGTAACAAACTGTAGGTTGAGGGGGGAAAAAATACATCTCTTCGTGCATGCACATAGATATCTGGAAGGATACACAGGAAAGTAATAATGCTGGTTGCTGGGAAACAGATACCAGAGGTAAACTATTCATTGTATACCCTTTTGTGCCTTTTGAACTTTGAAGCCTTAACTTAATAAATACAATTAAGGGGGAAAAAATGAATACCCGAATTTCAATAATAAAAACAAATAAATAACTACTTCCTGGCTCCTAAGGAGTAGAAGTAGAAGTGATTTTAAAGAAAAGCAATAATTCTTTCTTACTCTTTTTTCAGATCTCATCAAAGTTGATATTTTAGTAATTTTTTGAAGTATGGTGTTTTAAGCTCATTTTAGAGAGGGCTGGGAGGACTTTTTGAATTTTCATAGTTTTTTCCTTCTCGGAAAGTGTCAGCAATTGGCTGCAGCCACACTCAGTGGCCCAATGGGAAGACTTCTTTGTGTCCTCTGTGACTTCCACCTGCCTAATGGTGGCAGTGTTTGCAGAGTGAAGGCTAGAAACTTTCTTCTTTCCCCGTGGAAGAATCCCCGTACTGTGAGTATTTATTTTTCTGAGCTGTACCTGAATGTGAATGTCAGAGGAATCTTCTTCTCAAATTGAAAAAGGAGGGGAAAAAGAACTTATATACAAATGTTTTATTCTAAAGCACAGCTTTTCTTGTTTTAAATAGAGTGTCAATTGGAAGCACTTTTCTGTGTGTTGGGTAAATCATTAAAATACAGTCTTGAAAGTGGACACAAACTGTGGACCTACTTCTTTTTTTCTTGACATAAGGGAAAAGTGTGAACTCTATTTTGTATCCAAGTTTCAGTCAAAAGCAAAAACGGAAGTCAGGACTAGGTTTTAGCACATTTCTTAAATTTTTCATCTGTTTGGTGAAATTTAAAAAATATTTTTTCTTACAGAATTATTATTGCTACATTATTCTTTATTGGAAAAGAATACATAGATGATACCTTCTCAGGCTTAAAGCTTTTAAACCCTCAAAAGGCATTTAGTGAAAATTTTCTCACATGTCTCTCCCTTAGTCACCCAATTCTTTCTCCAATAGACCAACAGTGTTACTCTTTGTGTGTCTGTATTTTTTCAAAACTATAGTGTATTTCTATGAAAAAAAAAAAAAAACTTTTGTACTTTTAAAATCCAGATGGTAATGTATCAGCCACATGATTCTGCATTTTTAAAAAAGATTTATTTATGCATACAAGAGCTGGGGTGTAGGCTAAAGGTATGTGTGTGTGAGAGGATTCACCAGAGACAGAGTGGGGAGCAGAACAGGGAAATACACTGCCGAGGGTAGCAGCGGGCAAGACAGGAGAGGTCTGCTGCTCCACGTGGGTTAGCTCCCTGGCTGGGGATTGAACTCCTGCTGCAGTGACTGCCTATAGTTTCATAGTGCTGATAATTAATCCCTTGTGCCACCAGGGGGGCCCCCTGATTCTTCATTTTTTCCTGTAACAATATATTTTGTACATCCTTAGCACATAGAGCTAAATTTTAATTCTTTTCTTTTAATTGACTTTAGGTATTCTTAGTGTGAAAGATCTTTAATTGGTGTATGTAGGGACAGAAAACAAGATAGAGAAGGAAGAAAGGATTTCAAATAACAGAGTCATAAAAAACCCCAAATTATCCATCTCCTGAGGGCAAATGCCCATCCATATTGGCTTGGCCCAAAGCTGTGTGGCTAGGGCCAAAATCTTGCCACAAGTCTAAGGTAACTTCCAGTGGGAACCACAAGGAAAGGCTTAGGGGATAGGCAGGTCTCTGAGAGCTGGGGCAGGAGGAGAGACATGCAATTCAAAATGTAACATGTAGTCCACCTCAAGGTCAAGATAATGGTTGCCATTGTCTCTGTTCAAACACTGAAGTCCCAGGAGCAAACTGTCCACGTGTCTCTCTTGAGTCTCTCCTCCAGGTGTGTCCTCCACATTTTTCCTGATTTTAATCTTTTAGATAAGTTTTAAATTCTCTGCAAAATTGAGCAGGAATTACAGAAATTTCCCATATACTTTCTGCTTTCACACATACATAACCTCCCCATTACCAACATCCCCACTAGAGTGGAATACATAATTGATGAACCTACATCAACACATTATCAGCCAAAGTCCATGTTATACATAATGGTTCACTCATGGTGTAGTGCGTTCTGTGGGTTTGGAGAAATGTGTAATGGCTTATATCCATCATTAATGGTATAATACAGAGTATTTTCGCTGCCCTAAAATTATGCTCTGTCTATTCATCTCTCAACCATGGCAATGGTCTTTTTACAGTCTCCATAGTTTTGCTTTTCCAAAATGTCATGTAGTTGGGATTAACGATATGAAGGTTTTCCAGACTGTCCTCTTTTACATAGCAATATGCATTTAAGTTCCTCCATGTCTTCATGGTTTGATTGCTCCTTTCTTTTTAGTGCTGACTAATATTCCACTATCTGGATGTACTACAATTTGCTTATCTATTCACTTACTGTAGAAATCTTGGTTGCTTCCAAGTTTTGCATTAATAAATGAGATTCTGGGGCCTCCCTGGTGGCACAAGGGGTTAAGTCTCAGCACTATCAAGCTATTAGCAGCCACTGGAGCACCAGTTTGGTCCCAGGCCAGGGAGCTGACCCACATGGTGCAGCAGACCTCTCCTGTCTTGCCCACTGCTACCCTTGGCAGTGTATTTCAGTTAATCCACCTGTTCTGCTCTCTGCTCCCTGTCTGGCTGCCTATAGCTTCACAGTGCTGAGACTTAACCCCTTGTGCCACCAGGGAGGCCCCTAACAAGGGTCTTTTAGCACCAACTCAGGTGTCCCACCTGATTTAGAATCTGTCAGTCAGGGCCTTACCCCCAGGAAGGGGAGCCGTGGCTCTTCTCACCCCGTCCCTCCACTGTGTTATCTTGATTTGTCTTAAAATTAGTGGAGAAATGAGAAAGGACCATCTTTCTTTGAATCTTATCTTTTATTAAAACTGGATTTAGTTTCAATTCTCCACCTTTAGGATATCTGGGAGCAGAAATTCCCAGAGCCTGTGAAGTGCAGGACTTAGTTTTGGGGTCCTTTTATCTGTGTCTTCCTGTTTCTAAGCTCTCATTGTTTTATGAATATTACTGTCAGAGCCTATTAATTAGGTCCTTTATCTCTCAGCAAGGCTTAAAGAAAAGGAAATCAGTACTTCTCCATATCAGTTAAATGCTATACTAATGAGAATTAACTCTGGTTTCTCAGGGCAATTTTAATTTATAATTAAAGATGAATGGATTGGGATATTAGGGAGGGGTTGCCCGTAATCTCTATTAATAGAATGTGGAATATTAAGGTGGGAAACACTGAAAGAGCATCTCATTCGCTGCCGCCAGCTTGCTGTTACATAGATGAGGCATGGAGGGGTCGCTTGGCTCAGATTAGTTGGGGGCAGGAAGGGGCTGGATGAACTCTGGCCTCTTAACTTACCAAAGGCTTTTTCCATTGTTCCTTAATGCCTTGCAACCTCCCATTGTAACAGGGACCAGTAAGCAATTTGGGCAGTGTCCTTGGCCAGTTTTGAAGTCTCTTCTGTCTCTTCATGACTGGTTATTATTACTATTACTATTATTTGCAATACAGGGTGAGTTATGCATTGTCTTTTAATTTAACCTTCTCTTTTTGGCAATTTGGAGGACACACAAGCCTCAAACTTGTCACAGTGATGTCTGACAAGAAAACCTGGCTTTGGTGTTTCTGAACTTAGTTCACTCAGATTTCATTGCAAGGAAACCTCCCATCATTTGATAGCTCAGGACTGACAATTTGCTTGAATTCCCTCCAGTATGTAAACTTAGTGGCATCCACCTGGAGGGACAAGTATGCATTTTGTGACTAAGCAATGTTTCATTTACTCTTCTCCTCCAATCTCTTCTCCTTCTCAGAGTTGGAGGGAATGGTGGATTGGAAGAATTAGTTTTGTCCAAATCTAGCCAGCCTCTTTCCACAGGGAAGCAGAGTCACAGGGAGGAAAACTGCTGGGCAGAGTGTAGCCCTGGGCTGGGGACAATGGATTTGGAGTCAGAGGACACGGGTCTGCAACCTGCACTTTCCTGTAACCTCCTTTTTTTTTTTTTTTAAAGATTTATTTATTTATGCATACAAGCTGGGGTACAGGCCAGAGGTGCGGAGTGATGAGAGGATTCACCAGAGATAGAGCATGGAGCAGAACAGGCAGATCGACTGAAGTACACTGCTGAGGGGAGCAGTGGGCGAGGCAGGAGAGGTCTGCCACACCATGTGGGAATCTCCCTGGCTGGGCATCGAACTCGCGTCGCCACTGCCGACAGCTCCAGAGTGCAGCGCTTTAACCGCTGCACCACTGTGGGAATCTCCCTGGCTGGGAGATTCTATCGAACTTGTGCTGCAGTGGCTCTGGAGAGGTTCATGGTGCTGCACTTAACCCGTTGAGCCACCAGGGAGGCCCTGTAACCTCTTTTTTTTTTAAAGATTTATTTATTTCTGTATATAAGAACTGGGGTTGAGGCTAGAGGTGTGGGGGTGGTGAGAGGATTCACCAGAGACAGTGGGGAGCAGAACAGGCAGGTCGACTGAAATATACTGCTGAGGGGAGCAGCGGGCGAGACAGGAGAGGTCTGCTGTGCCATGTGGTTTAGCTCCCTGGCCGGGGATGGAACTCTAGAACTCCTGCTGCAGTGGCTGTGGATAGCTTGATAGTGCTGAGACTTAACCCCTTGCGCCACCAGGGAGGCCCCACTGCTGCCCTTTCCCAGCAGTGTGGGTGAATCATTTATCCTAATGCCTCTCCTAACATGTCTCCTCTTTTTCTCTGGCAAAGGGAAGCCAGATGAGGGTCATGTGTGTGCATGTGTTTTGCTACTTACATGTTAACTTGCATGCTATTCTTTCATTTCCTTCTGATTTCACTGGTCTTCTTTGAATTGTGGATGAATAGAGGGAGCAAAATAAAGAATGACACGTGAAACCAGAAGATTGAGTTAGTAAGGAAAAATGAGCATGAAAGCTGACAGGCTTCTCTTTAACTCTGTAACTTATTTTTACTTAAATCATAGCATGCTTTTTGTAGGGAATATTTACTATTGATATCACTGAAAATTATTTTAAATTTTTGGAGAAAGTTATTAAAATATCTAAAATATCAAAGTTTTCAAAACTATGCACATGAATATTTTATGTAATAGGTATACGATAGAAGAGATAATAGTGATAAGAGAATGGGAGATGAGACAGAGGAGTGAGAAGAAGGGGAGATGAGAGGGGGAGAGGAAAATGAAAGAAGGAGATGAGGAAGAGGTGGGGAGATGATAGATCTATATATCATATATATAGATGTATAGATGAGCTGAAATGTTACACACCAAACAAAAGTGGTTATTTCAGGAGAGGGGCATGAACACTTGGAATTTATTCTTGAAATTGATGAATTCCAGCATTTGAGGTTTATAAAACTGAGTGTATATAATTACATTATATATATAACTGAGCACATATATTTGCAAACTGAACATGTATGATTTCATTATGTAGATATATGTATACACATATTCAACTAAAAATGTTTCTTTAAAGATACCTTTGCAGTATGCAGTACTGGATAGGGAGAAGGTAGAAGGGAGAGTGTCTCTGAAAAATCAGCTGTTTCCTATCATTTTACAGTTGTTTCTGTAGGTGATATTATCTTTGAGTTCTGGGATCCTTGAGCCTGAGGGATGGGAGAAGCAGCAGGTGGGGATGAGGCAAGAAGCAGGGGGAGTGCGTCCCAGAGCCCAAGAAAGGGAAGGGGAGGCTGGAGGCAGGTGAGATCATTGCTGGGAGGGTTGATTAAGCACGAGACTTAGGGGGCCAAGGAGAAGCTGTGGCAATGGCGTGAGGCCCCTTCCCAAGCAGCGGTGCCATAGACACAGCTCTGCTAATTTTTTTCACTAAGCAGTGACTTCATTCTGAAGTACCTTTACAAAACACTGGCTGTGCATGACTTTCATGGGACAAATGACAAATCCTTTCCCACCTGTGGGTTTTCCTTCATGCCAACCTTGCTTGGTTTAGGCTGGCTTTAAACCAAGAAAAGAAAAGAAGTTGGGATTCTGAGAAGTTGCTTCAGCCAAATTCTATGAACAAAGGGGACTTTGTTCAGGGTTTTGCACATCAGCTTTGGAGGCGTTTGATTCATCAGCTCGGGTCTCTGCTTTGTAAGTTCTTGCTCTAGTTAGTGTTGTGTTTCTGTGTGTGGAGGGTCAGGGAAGGCTTCAGACTCATGGCTTGGGGCTTGCACCTGGTTCCAGTTACACCAATGAGTTCAGCCTGCGCAGATACGGTCGCTCACGGTCCTATGTGGACACCTGTAATGAGTCCTAAGGAGGGAGGCGTTTTCTGTGTCTGGCCGGTTTACAGCCACATGGGCGCTGTTATCATTTCTAAGATGCCGTGGACTGATTCCAGTCCACCAGAGTGGCTAATGACACACGGTTCAGGAGCCGGGAATGATTGTACCCTTCCACTAGCTACCTCCCCTCCTGCAACAGAAAGTTCCTGTGACGTTCCTTGCTTTGAACGGTTTGGGTCCTGTCTGCACAGAGGCGAGGCCTGGAGTGTCCAAACCCATCTGAAACTTGTTCCCTGATGGTAGATTTATTTCCCCTGGGGACAGCAGTCACTTTAAGTCCTGAAAGATGTCATTTAAAAAGGCTGCTGTTTTGGTATGTTAAATGATGTTCCACCCACTAGAAAGACTTGTGGGAAATTTCCCAGTGCCTCGGCGATTCCAGCGCCCCTTGTACAAAGTTGTGTGCGGTCTGTGTCGCCCTAATGGTGGCAACGGATGGCTTTATGCTGCCAGTGGGATGGTGTGGCTGCCGTTTTCTTCATTTGGTCTCACTCTGTTTCCCTTGACAGGGCAATTTGGTTTTGATGCTGTGCCAGACATCTTCCGACAATGAGTTACTGGAACTTGGAGAAGAGGAGCTGTGTGCAGTACCGCAGGCATTTTCTGGTGGACAACAGCGTGTTTCATGGTGAGCTGCCTTTTGTGTTGATGTAGTTGGGTCTTTTAGTTTGTTTCTGACAGCACTTTTATTCTAGCACTCTGAATGCAAATATGGTCTTTGTTGGGTTAAACCAAGAGTTTGGATTGATTTGTTTTTGGATAATTACTCAGCAGCCTCACTGGATTCACCCCCCACAGTGGTGAGCAACTGCCCACCTCATAACCATGTTGGTGATTAGTGGGCGTCAGTTCTGACCCCCTTCCACTCTGCTCTCTATTCCAGGAATGTCCCTTGCTGAGGTATGAAATGTTGGGTGTAGGTCCACAGCAGTCAGCTAGTATCTGTGCCTCACCAATCAGTGTTTATAAATAATAAATAAATAAAATAAATAAATCTTTAAAAAAAAAGATTTATTTGTTTATGCATACAAGGTGGGGTGTAGGCCAGAGGTGGGGTGGTGAGAGGATTCACCAGAGACAGAGTGGGGAGCAGAACAGGCAGATCAACTGAAGTATACTGCTGAGGGGAGCAGCGGGTGAGGCAGGAGAGGTCTGCTGTGCCATGTGGGAAGCTGGCGGGATATTGAACTCGTGCTGCAGTGGCTCTGGATAGCTTCATAGTGCTGTGCTTAACCCATTACACCACCAGGGAGGCCCGGGGCTCTCAATTCTATTCCATTGGTTTGTGTATATGTTTTTATTCCAGTCCCACACTCTTTATTATGGTAGCTTTATGATATAGTTTGAAGTGTGGGAGCATGGTACCTCCATTTCTCTTCTTGTTATCAAGATTGCCATAGTTATTCAGGGTTTTTTTGTGACTTCATATAAATTTCACTAATGTTTACTCTATCTTTGAAGAATTCCTTTGAAATTTGAGAAGGATGGCATCAAATCTATATATTGCTTTGGGTAAGATACACATTTTAGCAATGTTATTTCTTCCTATCCATGAGCATGAAATATCTTTCCATTTCCTTATGTCTTCTGTTTCTTTTAACAGTATCTTACAATTTTCATTGACTAGGTCTTTCACTCCTTTGTTGGGTTTATTTCTAGGTATTTAATATTTTTTGATGCTACAATAAATGTGATTTTTTCCTTGTTTCTATTTTTTTAAAAAAGATTTATTTTTATTTATTTATGCATATAGGAACTGGGGTGTAGGGCAGAGGTGCAGGGGGTGGGAGGACTCACCAGAGACAGAGTAGGGAGCAGAACAGGCAGATCCACTGGAATACACTGCTGAGGGGTACAGCCAGCAAGACAGGAGAGGTCTGCTGAGCTATATGGGTTATCTTCCTGGCCTGGGATCGAACTTGTGCTGCAGTGGTTGCCAATAACTTCATAGTGTTGAGACTTAACCCCCTGTGCCACCAAAGAGGTCCTAGTCTTGATGGTTTTTGAATTTCTTTCTGGTTCTAATTTTTGAGATGCCATTGAAATGTTTGTGAGAATTACAGTTACTATCTTTTGTGAGTTACTTTTTCTCACTAAACATTAGGTACACAAGGGGGCAGTAGAATACTTAAAATATGAATTGGTTCCATCTGACATTAAGAATTATGGTTTTTGAAAGGATTTAGAGATATCAAATCTTCCCAAGATTAAAGCCAATTAGAATTATGATTCTATTAATTTCTAATAAAGCAACAACTTCAATTATTTCCGAGAGTGTAAAATATCATCTTGGGGGCCTCCCTGGTGACCTAGTGGTTAAGTCTCAGCCCTATCATCACTAAGGCCTGAGTTTGATGCCCAGCCTGCGCCCCACATATGGCATAGCAGACCTCTCCTGCTGTATCACAACAGCCCTTTAATGAAACTAATTAATTGAATTTAATGAATTTTTATTCATCCTGCCCTTCCTGGTCAGAGTCCTATTTGGTGTTGTGAGGATAGAGACTTGACTGCTAGTTTGTGAAGGCTAAATTGTGGGTTAAATTGGGGACCTGGAGACTAGTTCTATTCCAGTTTTGCTCCTATAGCCTTTATTACCTTAGGTTCCCTATCTCTAAAGTGAGGCTTTTTCCAGATGCCAAGTTTCTCTAGAAGCAGCAAGGTTTGAAGTGTCTAAGTAGTCAAAAACCAGGGTCGGGGTGCAGTGAATAGGAGTGTCTTACAGATTAGGGTGTGGAAAAGGAAGACTAGTGAGAGCATGATAAAGAGGAGCTAAGAATTCTTTTGACTGTAAACTTTGTAGTTAGCATTGCCCTGACAAAAAGCTTCCTTCCCCTGCAGAGAGAGGGGTGTGTATCTGCTGTGTGTGTATGTGATCCTGAGTTCCTCCTGACTGACCATGGAGAGAACTGACAACAAGCTTGCAGAATAAATGTCATTATATTAAGGAAAAAAAATTATATTTTTGTATTATATATATTCATTATATTAAAGAAAAAAGAGTGAGGAAGTTTCCCCTACTGGAATTGCATCTTCTCTGGAAAAAGAAAGAAGAATGTCAGGTCTTATCTGGTAAATATGAAAAGCGGAAGTAGTTATGCAGAAGAGAATTATGGTTCTAGTTCATTTAGGCCATTTGATTAGCCAATTCTCAGTTGGGCAGTCTGCCTGCTTTAGGCATTAGGGACATTACTATATATTAGAGTGTCATTTCTTTACTGAGTTAAAGCTGACATTTCTAGCCAATGACCGTTTATGCAGTCATTGACTGGAAAATGCCAGTGCACTTAGAATTCCTGTAAATGCCGTGACACTCAAGATTTTATGAGTATCATTATGATCAAAATTATTATCTCTTGGAGAGAAACACTGCAAGGAAAGATTGTCAAAGACAAGTTGAGAGAAAAGGTGAAAAAAGAAGCTAGGCCTTAAGGGAGAAAATTTACTTGAGTCATTTAAATGCTACACACAACAGAACGGATTCTGGAAGCAACCTTGCCCAGTAGATCCCTCTTTGGCGCCACCTTCCAGTCACCTCAAACCCCAGCCCCTGTCACCAGGCGCAAGCAGGAGGGCAGATGTCCTTTCAGGCAGGTCTGTGCTGCCAGAGGCATAGGGAGGCTTTGCCTGGCCCTAAGGTGGAAACTTCCAGGTGCTGCCTTCCAGTTGGGCTGCTTTGGGAGACTTGTTCCCTATGGGACTATATTTCCATGCCAGCAAAGTGCTATGAATTAGAACAAAATACCCCTAAACTCCGTGCTAAAATTTCAAGAAATAGCTTGTTTCTCTACCTTACTTCCTCACCCCATGTTTAAATGAAGGCTAATTGGGAATTGGCTGTAAATTAACAGACCTCTTCGATTCATGAGGTGCTTTTCTTCCTCTTGTGTCTGAGACAAATCAGACAGCATTTCAGATCTTACACAAGTGGATACTTGGGTCTAGTTATAACACAAAGATAATAACCTTTAATGTGAACTGGCATGAAAAAATTGCTTTTTAATATTATAGGAACTTGTGCTTTCCCTACATTTCTTAGATATATAGAAAATTCTTGATGGAAGCTTCAGTGAAGTACTATTTATATTTTAAAATTTAAAGATTTTTATTGGTCTTTCTCCATGATGGGTATTCTGTTTATTGTACATTCTCAGCTGACTCTAGCATATAAACTGTTATATTTTTCTTTAATTAATACTTTTATGTATTGTTTATTGGCTCATGCACTGTGTAAGTTTCAGGTGCACAGCTTCATTCCTCAACTTCTGTATATACCACACTACACCTACCATGGAAGCTCTGGTTTCCCACCTTTCTACCCTCTACCAGTCTCATCAACAGTTCCTCCTCCCTCCCCTCTGATAATCATCATTCTATTTTCAGATTCGAAAAGTTTTTTTTTGTTTGTTTATTTGGTTTGATTCTTTATCTTTTACATACGGAATCATGTGGCATATGTCTTTCTCTATCTGATTTATTTCACTCAGGATAATACCTACCTGATCCATGTGACAAAGGCAACATTTAACTTTTTTTTTTGAAGATTTATTTATTTATGCATACAAGAGCTGGGGTGCAGGCCAGAGGTGTGGGAGTTGAGAGGATTCACCAGAGACAGAGTGGGGAGCAGAACAGGCGGATCTACTGAAATACACTGCTGAGGGGAGCAGCGGGTGAGGCAGGAGAGGTCTGCTGTGCCATGTGGGAAACTCCCTGGCTGGGGATAGAACTTGGTTGCAGTTACTTCATCATGGATAGCTTTGTCATGAAGCTTCCTCATGAAGAGATTTAATCCCTTGTGCCACCAGGGAGGCCCTAGATTGTTCATTTTTTAATCAAGCTTTTAAATCGCTGAGTTGTATGCATTGTTTGTATATTTTAGATATCACCCATTTGTCTGATATATGATTTGCAAATATCTTCTCCCATTCAGTAGGTTGACTTTTCATTTTTTAAAAAAGATTTTATTTATTTATGCATAGAAGAACTAGGGTGTAGGCCAGAGGTGCAGGGGATGAGAGGATTCACCAGAGACAGAGTGGGGAGTAGAACAGGCAGATCTACTGAAACACACTGCTGAGGAGAGCAGCAGGTGAGACAGGAGAGGTCTGCTATGCCATGTGGGAAGCTCTGTGGCCTGGGATCTAACTCATGCTGCAGTGGCTGCCGATAGCTTGACAGCGCTGAGACTTTAACCCCTGCACCATCCGGGAGGCCCTGACTTTTCATTTAAAGCATGTTTTGTTGTGTTGTACATAAACTTTTTAGCTTGATTTTGTCTCGTTTGCTTATTTTTGCATTTCTTTCCATGCCATTGGAGGTGAAGCCACAAAGACCTCACTAAGACCCAGATTGAAGGGCTTGTCACCTTTTCTTCTATGTATTTCATGATTTCAGGTCTTACTGATATCAAGTCTTAATACATTTTGAATTAACTTTTTGTGTAGTGTACGATAGTGATCTAGTTTCATTCTTTTTTATGTGGCTGGCTAGTTTCCCCAACATCATTTTTTTTTTAAGATTTATTTATTTATACATACAAACTGGGGTACAGGCCAGAGGCGTGGGGTGGCGAGAGGGTTCACCAGAGACAGAGTGGGGAGCAGAACAGTCAGATCAGAAATACACTGCTGAGGGGAGCAGCGGGCGAGGCAGGAGAGGTCTGCTGCACCATGTGGGATTCTCCCCAGCTGGGCATTGAACTTGCATCGCGAACTTGCATCGCGCAGTGCCGATAGCTCCACAGCGCAGCGCTTAACCACTGCACCACCAGGGAGGCCCCCAACATCATTTGTTGAAGAGATTTTCCTTTCTCTATTGTAAGTTCTTGGTTCCTTTGTAAATTGGTTCATGTGTGTGTTGGTTTATTTCTTCGGTCTCCATCCTGTTCCATCTGTATGCCTGTTCATATGCCAATGCTATATTGTTTTGATTATTATGATTTTGTAATATAGTATGAAGTCTGGGAATGTGATGCCAGTTGTTGGGGGTCAAGAGTAGGGATTTATCTGGCTTTGCTTTGCCTCTTCCTCTTGAAGAAGGGTTCAAGGCTTAGCTTTTCAGATTATGGTACAAGGAAGAGTGATGGGGAAGCAATGATCTTGAACCTATACCTGGCTGTCTATTTGTGTGTTGCTGTTGGTTCTTTTTGTTTTTTAAAGATTTATTTATTCATACAAGAGCTGGGGTGCAGGCCCAAGATGTGGGGGGTGAGAGGATTCACCACAGACGGAGTGGGGAGCACAATAGGTGGATCTACTGAAATACACTGCTGAGGGCAGCAGCGGGCGATACAGGAGAGGTCTGCTGTCATGTGGGTAAGCTCCCTGGCCGGGGATTGAACTCATGTTCCATCGAACTCATATTTGAAGCCAATAGCTTCGTAGTGCTGAAACTTAATCCCTGTGCCACCAGGAAGGCTCAGTTTCTTTTTCTGAAGATGTTTAATTTCACCTGGCCCCTTCTGTCAACAAATGCTCTTCAGAAGGGACCTGCTGTCTGTCTCCCTTTAGCTCTACCGTTGTCCCTTTCTATTCCATTTAGCTGAGGTAGGACTTCCCTTGCTCTGAGAAAACTTAAGCCCCTTTCTCTGATCTCCATACATCTTCAGTGGTTGTTACTGCATCTATGGAGGGTTGGGTGGGGTATAGAGTTGTCCCCCTTTTCTTTCTAGACCTGCTGATGGAAGTCTCTTCTTACACTGTAATGGGGGCTACTCCCATGAACATTCTCCTTAAGAAATGTTGGAATCAGGGCCTCCCTGGTGGCGCAAGGAGTTAAGTCTCAGCACTATGAAGCTATCTGCAGCTGCTGCAGCATGAGTTCAATCCCTGCCAGGGAGCTAACCCACATGGTGCTGCAGACCTCTCTGTATTGCGCGCTGCTCCCCTCAGTAGTGTATTTCAGTAGATCTGCCTATTCTGCACCCCACTCTGTCTCTGGTGATACCTCCCCCTCCCACTCTTCCCCACACCTCTGGTTTAGACCTCAGTTCTTGTATGTGTAAATAAATGAGTCTTTAAAAAAGAAAGAAATGTTGGGAATCATTCTTTTGTAATTTCCCCCCCTGCTTGTCTTTTGGGTTGAGGTTGTCTCTGCCACTCCAGGCTCTAGGCTATACACGTATTAGGGGCTCAGGTCATGTGATATTGCTTGAATGGAATCCTACCCTCCTAACCCTGGAGTGGGCAATTCTTATACCCCTCCAGAACCAATCCAGCCTAGTCCTTGTTCCCTGCCATTTTGGATTATGGTGACTTCATTTTTCCAACGATGGTGGTGTTCTTTATTATTTTTGTTTCATTCTTGCATTGTTGTGTAGCTCTATTGATCTGAACCAAAGAACAACCTAGATTCATGAAAATCCATGTTGAGATGTCTCAGCCTCTTGTTCCATCAAGAATCTAATTTGTTGAGGGAATTATCCTGGGAAACTGAACCCTCTGTTTCTTCTGCCAAGCTTTCCATGTCAAAGTCCTACTCAGTCCATCATAGTGGAAGGGGTGAAAAATGGGCTGAGTGCAGAGTAAAATGGCAAGTAGAAGGCCTGAATACCTGGGAAATCCAGGGGGGTGAGATCAGTCTTTGAAGAATTAGCTTTAGTTGTTTGTTGTCTGAAACAAGCATATTCTTTCTCTTAAACTTGTGACCATTGAGGTCCAGCCAAACAGGAACACCCCTTATTGTTTTATTCCTTTATGCTCGGGAGTACCAATTTTCCAATTACTAAACTAGAGAGAAGAAATATGTCTAATAAACAGTCAATTTTTTTCTTCAGATTTGCAGACTTCTCATGTTAAGTGGTTACTTAAGAGGATTATTTCCCCCTAGATCTGTGTTACAAATTTAAGCCTTTGTTCTTTAAGCTGCATTTCCATAATTATAATTAATTTTCCTCTGCTCTCTCATTTTCCTGATTGTCTTTTCCAACTCTGTGCCTAATATATGCACATAGATTGATGGGAGGATGAGATGTCTTTCCATGAGTAGATTCAGGGTTCTTCCAGGACAATGTAATTATTTAATTAATAGTTATAAGGAAAGTTTTTCCTTGGACCACAGTAAGGATTATTAGCGATTGTATTTGTGATCACAAAACCCTCTTACCCCTCATGTATCAAAACAAGAATTAAAAATGCCAGTTTGTGCCTTTACACTGTGTAAATGAAAAGTTATCCCAATCTACCTGTGATAGTTTATATTTGCTTGGGGCTCATTCCTTTCAGCAACTATGTTTGAGGATGTTACAAGTGCAAACTGTTGGTTACAAAGGATTGTTCAGATTTTTTATTGAAAGCACATAGCCTTGTGTGAAGTGGCTTCGCCCACTCCTACAGCTTCAGCTCCCCCCTGTATGTTCATAGCTCTCAGTTCATCCTGGGATTAGGCTATACCTACCCGCCAACGCCACTGAGGCCTTTAGGTCTTCAGACTTACCTTGTCTGGAATTAAAATCATCTTTGCTATGCACTGCCTGCCTCTACCTTCTCTCTTTGGGAAGCGAGCACACCCCAGCTACAGTGACTTTTGCATTCCCTACTCACAAAACTTAGCCTTTCCTCACCTAGCAACTTTTAGATCATCCTTCAAATGAGTTAAGACCCATTCTGCAGAAGCGGTTTCTGTTTTCCATACCAGGCCAGGCTTCTCTCTTCTGCTCTCCTTTCACCCTGCATTGCAACCTCATTTCATCATCACTGTTGTCATCAAACAATTTCATGGGAACCTGTTTAATTTCTGCCCACTGCCTTACACGTTCCAGAAGAGCAGAGACCATTCTGACTAATATCTCTATTAGAGATAGAAAATCTAAAAGATAGAAGATAGAGATAGAAGAAAGCCCAGTTGAATATTGGCTGAATGAGTTTAGTTATTTTATTTAGAAGGAGAGAGAACCACCTGCTGTATTGGTATTTTCACTCTTTGTTAAGTTGGTTTTTGTCTTTGTGTGGTGGAATGTGTCAGCTCTCTGGCTGCTCACCCTTTCATTCCTTCACCCATGCTTCTGCCTTAGAGAACAAAAGAATACCCCTGAACCAGGCCTTCCCAAGCTGAGGAGGAAACGGCCACTTCTGCTGAGAATCTTAGCGTGCTTTAGAGCACACATTACATTGTGTGTAATCATTACAAATGTGTAAGGCCTGAAATGGAAAGGGACAAACCCATTTCGCTAAAATAATTTCTTAGACTTTTTGGATTCACTTAGTAATGTTTTCCAGAATTCACATGTTGTGAATAAGTAAGTGCTTCTCTTTCTTGCCTCTGAAAATGGAGGTTTTATTCATTAAAATAACACAGTTGTTAGCAAAAGCTGTTAATCGCAGCATTCTGCTTACTGCTAAAATTCTCTGCTGCCTGTGTCTGAAAATCTCTAGTCACAGAAGTATTATCTGTGGGGGTGATTCTAACCCCTAAGAGCATCAAATAGGCTTGCACCAAAACAAAAGCAACAGAGAGGAGGAAGGAGACCTGGGGTGCGTGAGGAGAATAATCAAACAGCATCTGGTTGCTATGAAAGTTAAGATGCACTTTTATTTCAGATTTACAAACCAGAAAAATGATCAGCATCTTCTAGGCCTTTGATCTAAGATCGCAACCATCTAGGAAGGTAACTCTGACTTCCAAGTAGTGTTTCCTGGTAGCCCAGTGACTTTGAAATAACACCTACCTAGCTGGGAAAGTGTAGAATTTGTGAACACACTTTTCATTCAGTTTTGTTTTGCCCATATTCATCTTTCAGGTAGATTATGTGGCTGACCCATAACAGTGTTCTTAGAATCTCATGCTTGTTTATTTTTTATTTTTTTGAAGATTTATTTATTTATGCATACAAGAACTGGGGTGCAGGCCAGAGGTGTGGGGCGGTGAGAGCATTCACCAGAGACAGAGTGGAGAGCAGAACAGGCAGATCGACCAAAACACACTGCTGAGGCGAGCAGCGGGTAAGGCAGGAGAAGTCTGCTGCACCATGTGGGAAGCTCCCTGGCGGCCTGGCATCGAACTTGCGCCGCTGCTGCGGTAGTTCCACAGCGCTGTGCTTAACCAGTTGTGCCTCTAAGGAGACCCAGAACCTAATTTTTAAACGTAGATGCTCAGTCGCAAGTGAGGACAGCGAACACATTCATTAGTGTCCCATTTTCACTGTTTGCTAATTTGAAGTTTAACATTAGTGTATATCCACAAATGATCATTCTTTGACGTTATTCCAGTCTAGAAATTTCAAGGTATTGTGCTTTTACTTTTTATTTTTTAAAAGATTTATTTATTTATGCATACAAGCTGGGGTACAGACCAGAGGCGTGGGGTGGCGAGAGGGTTCACCAGAGACAGAGTGGGGAGCAGGACAGTTAGATCAAGGGAAGCGCACTGCTGAGGGGAGCAGTGGGCGAGGCAGGAGAGGTCTGCCATGCCATGTGAGAATCTCCCCCGCCAGCTGTCAAACTCAGCATCGCTGCTGCCCACAGCTCCACAGGTAGCATCCAACCGCTGTGCCACCGGGGAGGTCCCGGTATTGTGCTTTTAAGTAAAGTGAATGCTTATCTCCAGATGTGGAGAACTATTAACTATTCGAGTCAGTGGTTCCCAGCCTTAACTGCACATTAGTTACCTGGGATCTAAACCAGCTGTGTCGGTGCCAGGCCAGTGTTCTGATTTAATAGATCTGGAGTGTGGCCGGGGCACAGGGTAAGTGATTGAGAACTCCCGGGTGATTCCAGTGGGTGGCGCCATAGATTCTGGTGGGTTGAAAACCAAAGACTTAATGTTACAAATACATATTCTCTCAACAGAACTTAACAATTTATAAATTTGACAGTTGTTTCTTTTTGTGGTGATAGCCTATTTTATACTGAATCCTGAAGATATGGGGTAGAGGGCATCTAATACATTTAATAAGGAAGACTTGGATATAATAGTGTATTTGAACATGGAAGCAGGAAAAATGTAGAAAAGTCATTTGTGCTTGGGGTATGGGGGATGTTGATTTTTTTTAAAGATTTATCTTATTTATGCATATAAAAACTGGGGTCTAGGCTGGAGGTGCGGGGCTGTGAGAGGATTTACCAGAGACAGAGTGGGGGGCAGAGCACTGCTGAGGGGAGCAGCGGGTGAGATAGGAGAGGTGTGCTGTGCCATGTGGGTTAGCTCTCTGGTCCAGGATCGAACTCAGGCATTCGCGGTTGGCCTTCGAGGTGGTAGTGCTGCGACTTAAACCCCTTGGTCACCAGGGAGGCCTAATTTGTATATATTTTAATTCTGCATTTAAAGAAAATGATTTGATGACCACCAGACTAAGTAGAGATTCTCAACTCTGGTTGCACATTAAAATCTGCTGGGATCCATAAAAATACTGATGGTTGGATTCTACCTAAGCGCTATTAAATTATCTTGGGGGTGGGTGGGACTCATCTTCATTCATTCATTTATTCATTCGTTTGTTCGTTCATTCCTTTTATCTTTTGTTTCTCTATATATTTGTCTTCAGGTGATTTTGATGTACTGGTAAGGATTAGAATCATTGGACTAAACTTATTGATTGGCTAACGTATTATTTGAAGTAAAAACAACCAGGTATTAGTTTACTGTTTTAATAGAGTATGTAATTGTCTAGTGTGGGGTAAATGGGAGTGATCAGGATTTTTCGCCCTCCCGTCATTAGCATCTATGATCGACACCTGCAGTCTTACACTTGTGCCTGATGATGGGCACCTGGAGTATGCTGTGGGCTTGTGTAAGTGAACACACCTGACCCAAGAGACTGAGCATATAAAGGTGGCGGCAGCAAAGGAGGGGGTGGGGTGGGAGAGGACCGTGCAGCGGAGTGTAGTAGAGACTACGAGAGAACACCAGAGAGCCCAGAGAGCCCCCAAAGAGTAAAGATTCGCCAGAGGCTAGGAGGCCTGCCAGCTTCTTGACCGCTCCCCCATTGCCCTTTGCCTGCCCTGCACCCTGTTATCTCACTGCAAATGGTGTAGAAAGATAATAAAATCCTGAAAAAGCCACTGAGGGCTCCAGGACTCCTCCTTTACTGGTCTGCTGGGATCCATAGAGAACTTGCCCTGTGCCTTGCTGCCACTACATCTAGTTTAGGCAAAAGTGATACATGAAAATCTTAGTCCTGTTTTTTTAAGATTTATTTACTTTTGCATACAAGCTGGGGTACAGGCCAGAGGTGTGGGGCCGTGAGAGGGTTCACCAGACACAGAGTGGGGAGCAGAACAGGCAGATCGACTGAAACACACTGCTGAGGGAAGCAGCGGGCGAGGCAGGGGAGGTCTGCTGCGCCATGTGGGAAGCTCCCTGGCCAGGCATTGAACTTGGCCGCAGCTGCGGACAGCTCCACAGCGCTGCGCTTAACCCGTTGCGCCACCAGGGAGGCTCTCATAGTCCTTTTAATATCCTGTTTTTTCTTAGTGCCCTTACAATGTGACTTGTCTTAACTTCACAGCTGATATATCTGTTGGGAAGGTTCTTAACAATAAGGAATAAGGAATATATTCTCTGGAAAGTTGCCGTAACAGTCCTCAGGCTGAGAAGGGGGTGCTTAGGGGACACCCTTGCACTGTTGGATCAGCACAGTGGTGGTTCCTGGGATTCTGTTAGAAATGTGGACTCAGCCCCACCAGGACCTACTCAATTGGAATCTGCATTTTAACAAGATCAGGTGATTGTGTGCATAGAAAAGCATCATCAGTCCTGCTCTGAAACACCCAGTGGGTGGGGCGCGGGAGGGGAGTCCTTCAGATTCAGGGGTTAGTTCCTTTTCTCTAAGGAACATCTAAGGAACAGATGGGGAAGGGATGAGTTTGAGAGGAAGAGAACAGTTTCCCACCAAGGTCAGAAACTTGTGTAAGAACGCTGTGGTTGATGACAAAGAACCCCAACTTTGTATCTCAATGCTAGGTTCCAAGTAGGAGACATGAAGTTTCCAGATACCCATGTAATTTCCTGTGTAGAATGGGCTTAACAGTTTGAACATCCTATGTCTAGAACATAGAAAGATGCATGTTAATGACATGTAAGATCTGTAAAAATGCACGGTACCGGAACCAGCAAGGACTTGAGAAGCTGTGAGGGTTGAGGGATTCTGAACAGAACCTGGAGGTGGGTCTCAGTACATTTGTGTAGCTTCTGAAAACACGATTCTGAACACTCTGTATATACCTGTGTATGTTTGTGCATCCTCATCCAATGAACAAAGTGCTTGACTTTCATTATATTTCAAAGTAATCTGTTATTCCTCACCTCTTCCAAATGTTATAAACCTCTGACAGAACCCAGTCTCCTTTAATAGCTGAGAAGGTTAGTGGCTGGTACATATTCATGCCAATCAGCTAGTGGCGGGGTTAATTCTAAAAGCCAACATCCTGCCATTCTACCTCACCTGGCCTCTGTGATCTGAGCTAAGTATTATGCAAGGCTAAGTGGATTATCTCTGGGGTAAATTTTGCAAATCGCTGCATTTTCTGATTATTGGAACTAGCTAGACCTTTATAATATTGTGACATAAAAGGATATTTATGTGAAAGTATTTCACAGTCTTTGTGTCAGCTGGGTGAGTGTGAGAGCTTTCCTGGTAGAGCTGCCAGAGATGGGGGTCCCTGCTTTCCTAACCCCAGAGGCATCAGACTCTGTGAGGTGGGCTTTCTGTACTTGGTGGCATCCAAGTTTGCTTTTTTTTGTGTCTCCATAGCTAATAAATGATTATTAACTTGGTGGGGAGCCAGGTGCTGAACTTTACAAATAGAATAATATAATCCATGTAGCATTTAGATCAAGGAATGAATGCACTATCTGGTAATTTACTCTCTGGTAAAGTAGTGACTCCATGAATCCAAAGGACATTTAGGGCATTTTTCATTTTGAGGGCTAAGGCTTTTAAAGTTGCTGGGATGAATGGCCTTTAGTCGTGGAAGTTAACTCTTTCAAGTGGCTCCTCTTTGCATCTACCAGGAAATAGCAGTGTCGGACCCAAATGAATTATGTCAACATCAGGAGGATGGTGGTTTTTCTTTCTTTTTTTTTTTTTAAAAGATTTATTTATGCATACAAGCTGGGGTACAGACCAGAGGTGTGGGGTGGCAAAAGGGTTCATCAGAGACAAAGTAGGGAGCAGAACAGGCAGATCAGAAGTACGCTGCTGAGGGGAGCAGCGGGCGAGGCAGGAGAGGTCTGCCGCTCCATGTGGCAATCTTCCCCGCCAGCGATGAACTCGTGTCGCCACTGCCGACAGCTCCACAGTGCAGCTCCCAACCTCTGCGCCACTGGGGAGGCCCAGGATGGTGGTTTTTCAAGAACTAATAACTTAGTCTCAATATCACAACTTGTAGTCTGTGTTTGAAGCCATATTTCAGAGATGTATTCTGTCTGCTCTTTTAGTTCCTGAGAGCCATCTGGGAAATAATCTTCTCCTGTGACTCTTATTTTGATCTCTAATTATATTTTTGATCCCCTCTCCCTTACCATTTCTCCTAAATTATATAAATCGGTGTTGATGTTTAATATCTGGCAACCATGGGCACCATGGTTCTGATACTAGTAATATAAAATTTTTCTCAGCTAGATAACAAGTTTTGCATAAATCATAGTATTAAATTATTTCTAAATGAGATTAATTTATATAAAGTGGTAAAATGTTATTGGTTTCCTTTTTTATCATCTTTCATATTCATGAAGAAGCTATTCTTTCCTCTTTTCTCCAAGGTCTTTAACAAAATTAGCCTTGTATTAGTTGACTGGGAATGAGGAGGACTAATGAAGCAGAAAATTAAAATACTTTTGATGTTTTAATTTTAGTATTAATCATTAATCTGCACTTCAAAGTTATCTTTATGTTTGATAAATTTATTGCTTTAGAAGAATTTCCATCATTTATGTTTTTTCCAACTTACAGAGCTTTGTTAGATTTTTGAAATGCTTGCTATTTGTATGACTTATCAAGGAACAAGGATTTTGGCAGCTAAAATCAGCTTGACTATTGACAACTTCATTACATGCATACTCTAGAATTTCACTGCCTGTGTGTGAAGACTTGTTTTTTAAGTTAAGAAACACAGGGCATCTCGAATGTATTTTCACCTTTGAGTGTGCGTTTATTATGAATACTTTAGAGAATGGTCCTAAAATAACCTTTCAAAGTAAAATCCTCCAGAATTTTTGACTAGACTTTTCAGGAAACTATCTCCAGGACCTCAAGCAATTATTTAATGTTGCCAGTTTGTGAGTGCCCTTTAGAAAGAAAGCTCGAGAGACCTGGGACATGTCTCCAGGGTTTGGCATAGGCGAGACATTCAGTGTTTGGCAATCCAGTAAGTGTTTGGTGAATGATGTAGGAGGCTTCATATTCTATCAGTGGAGACCCCTGGGTGTGTCTGCGAGTTTCACTGCAGGTCCCTATGCTACAAGCCTTTTGTGAATGTGTGTGTGTGTGTGTGTGTGTGTGTGTGTGTGTGTGTGTGCGCGCGCGCGCGCTACGTAACCAATCAGCTGTAAGATAGTTTTCTTGGAAAAGAGAAAAGAATGAAAAATAGGACCTCATGGAACATGAGAGCTTAATAAAAATTAAAATGGAAAAATACAAAGTAGTCTAGTATATTTACAATTGTGTGTAGGTTCATGGCAAAACTGTGCAAACAATTATTTTGTGTGTGTGTGTGTGTGTGTGCATGCCGGTTTTTTTTTTTTTTTTTTGGTGGATTGTACCTAGGCACTTATCTTCCAATAAGTGCTTATTCCTAGTATCATACAAGTTTTTATTTTTGGGTATTTTTGTGGTGATCAAACTTTCTGGGAATGGGAGATCAGTGTGTGTAAATTCAGAGAAATAAAACCAAACTGTCAACCAATTCTTTTCTCTTTTATGGCAAAAATGCTTCATGGTCAATTAGTTATGTGGTGAAACTCCCTAAACTGAACCTCAGGCCAGAGAGATTACTGGTGGCCTAGAGAGTGTCTGACCCAGCTGTTAGTAAGGATGGGAAGCAAGGCCTGGGGCAGTGAGGTGTGAGGTGTGGGCCACACTACCTCTTTGGGTGCTATGTTCACAAGATTCCTTGGTTTCTTTCAAAACACAGGCCGCTTGTGGATCCCTGTGTGCTGGCGTGACTGCTAGTCATTTGTCTCTGCCCCCGGTCTTCTTTGCCAAGGGATCGATAGTTTGCACTTGAGATGTTGCTCCCTTTTACTCCTTAATGCTTGAAGTATTTGTTGATCTTAATGCTGTGCCAGGAGTGAACAGTTAAAGTGGAGATGAGTTCTACATGGAGCGCACAGCTGCACCTCTCTTTGCTGCGCTCTCTTCTTTCCCCAGGCTCACACCAGACCTTTATGCTATGTCAGCTTTTGGTTTGGAGATACGGTTATCCCACAGAAAAGTTACAAGAGTAAGTGTGCAGTGAAGACCCTCCACATATCACCCAGGTTAATTTATTGTTACTCTTTACTCCTGTTGCTTTATCTTTATGTACTTGTGTACACTTCTCTCTTTCATATTTTTTTCTGAATAACTTTTTCTTTTTTAGAATTTAATGTTTTTTTGTTTATATCTTTTACATTATTGTGTATTCCCCATAGGTTTTTCTGAATAACTTCAGAAGACATTGCATCTCTCATGGCCCTCTGTCCTTAAGAACCTCAGTGTGCATTTCCTAAGAATAGAGATACTCCCTTTTACATTGATGGCACAATTATCAATTTAAGTAAATTTTTTGAAAAGATTTATTTATTTATGCTTACAAGAGCTGGGGTATAGACCAGAGGTATATGTGGGAGAGGTGAGAGGATTCACCAGAGACAGAGTGGGGAGCAGAACAGGCGATTGACTGAAATACACTGCTGAGGGGAGCTGTGGGTGAGACAGGAGAGGTCTGCTGTACCATGTGGGAAGCTCCCTGGCCAGGGATTGAACTTGTGCTGCAGTGGCTGCTGACAGCTTCCTAGAGCTGAGACTTAACCCTTTGCGCCACCAGGGAGGCCCTTAATTTAAGCAAATTAAACAATGATAAGGCCCTTTAATTTTTTTTAAGATCCTTTAAAAGCATCTTTTTTTAAAAATTGAATTAATATTGCATAATAACATTATGCAAATTTCAGGAGTGTAGCATTATAGATCAATATGCATATATACCACATTAAATGCACCATCAAGAGTCCAACCCCATCCTTCATCATGCAGTTGACCCCTTTTACCCAAATTACCTGTAATGCATAGCTGAAGTTGTTTAGTACAACTGCTTTCTATTTCTTTTCTTTTTTTTTTTTTTAAAAAAGATTTATTTATGCATACAAGAACTGGGTGCAGGCCAGAGGTGTGGGGGATGAGAGAATTCACTGGAGACAGAGTGGGGAGCAGAACACGCAGAGTGACTGAAATACACTGCTGAGGGGAGCAGTGAGTGAGACAGGAGAGGTCTGCTGTGCCATGTGGGAATCTCCCTGGCTGGGGATCTAACTCATGCTGCTGATGCAGTGGCTGCAGACAGCTTCATAGGCTGAGACTTAACCCCTTGCGCCACTAGGGAGGCCCCACTTTCTATTTCTTTAAGAAAGAAACACAAGTGTCAGTTTCTCGTTTTTTTGTAGAGTAATTTTGGTTAGGAATTTAGACTTTTGTGATAACTGCATGCTGTAACATATTGAAGATTGTTCTTTGGTCCTTCTCTCCACCCTCTGCCCGAAGTCCCATCTTTGCCTTAGCTAGCTAGCTATCGATATTTAGATGGCACCTAAAGCCTTATGGGCAAGTTACTCATTTTGTTGGTTCTCTCCCATATATTCAGGAGGTTATATGTTTTATTACTGAAACTTCCTTTTAATTTTTTCTTTTATCAAAAATTCATCAAAAAAAGAAGAAAGCTATTGTACCAGAGCAACTGGTACAATATCTTTCCTTGGTTTTCTTCTAGAAAGAGGTCTCTGCCTAGATCATGTGAACGCATTCTTTCCCTAAAGGTCTTGTTACTAAAATTGTTACTAAAATGTCCTACCCAGGGCCTCCCGGGTGGCATAAGGGGTTAAGTCTCAGCACTGTGAAGTTATCCAGAGCCACTGCAGCATGAGTTCAATCCCTGGCCAGGGAACTTCCCACATGGCGCAGCAGACCTTTCCTGTCTCGCCTGCTGCTCCCCTCAGCAGTGTACTTCAATAGATCTTCCTTTCTGCTCCCCACTCTGTCTCTGGTGAATCATCTCACCCCCCCACCTCTGGCCTATACCCCAGCTTGTATGCATAAATAAATAAATTTAAAAAAAAAATGTCCTACCCAGACATTGCAGATACAGGTTTTCTGACGAGTGCATCTCCTTCCTGGCCCTCGGGATTTATGGACATCCAGCACTTAGCCCCCGGTGTCCAGTGCTCGGGAGAGTGTCTGACCAGCCCGCAAAGGCAGATGGTTCTGAAGTCCATTGGGTGGGGTGATCTCACTGTGATGAAGGAGCTTTGGGGTTGGCCTTGACTTTGGCTGACCTATGAGACTTTGCAGAGATGTGGGCGCTGTCCTGTCTCATCGTCCTGAGCTTTGTTGACTTTGGCTCCAAGGGCATCAGAGTTGCTCTTAACCCCCTTTGTACTTGAAAGAGCTTTGTTCAAAAGGAGATTGTTCAATAACCAAGATTTTCCCCCCACCCCCGATCTCCTTCCCTATTATGTTGTCTTCCTTGTGGGAGCAGCGTGTACATATAGAGTTTGGGGGTCTCAGTATTGCAAAATAAGGGGTTTGCATTGTGATGACCATGTGTGCTTCCCATTGGAGTGCTCATGTTGCAATCCGTGTTGGACTGCTAGCTAAGCCGTGCCTGGGTTGGTAATGTCATTACCTTTTGTTAGACCCAGAGATGGCAGATGAGGTCCTGGTAGTGTCCTCTCTGTCAGATACGTGCAGGCAGGATTATTATGCAAGCGAACAGTCCTCTAGCAGGAGAGCTGATGAGGAGATGGTGCTGAGAGTTTATTCCTGACTTTACACCCACCTGTCCTTCTCCTCCCAAGGGGGCCAGTTAAGGGGCCCTCTGCTCAAGAGACCTCCTGAGAGCTGTGGGGGAGTCTGAACATGTCACTATTTCAGTTTCAAGGGTTTACTTAAAGTTTCAAGCCTCAGAGTAGATATTTGTTTTAATCTATGTTACTGTCAACATCCATTAGAAATTCCCATGTGCCTACCTGTATCTCTGATTAATTCCCTTCTGTTAATTTTATAATTAATACTGATGGGAACTGATGGTAGATATCCAGATAGTTGATGCTGATTAATAAAACTTTCACTCCTTCATTTATATCTGAACATGACTTCATGAAACCCACGTATCAATCGAATTTTCACCTTTCCCTAGTCGCTACCAAAAGCAGTTCACGTGTTGTACGTGATCACTGGCTGGAAGCTTCTGGCTTCCTTAGAGGGCCTGGGATTAGAATCTTGCCCGTGAGGTCTGCTTTGTTTTTGTAGATGGCTCAAGCTGAAATTGGGCTCTGAGCTTACCAAGGATTTTATTTTGAATTGTATGGACGTGTTAGTCAAACTGACAGTGATATGCCTATAACTTTTCATGTTGATCTATAGAATTTAAAGTGGTAAGGCCAATAAATAGACAAGCCTTTCAAAAAGATAATGAGAAACTTTATTTTTGAAGCCAAGATTCTTGGAGTGGAGATCAATGAATCATCAAGGAGGCATCATTTCAAAGAGGCAGTCGAGCTAACTTGTGGCTCATCTCGGTCAGGCTAATGTGTGGCTCATCTTCGTCCTGTGGAACATAACAAAGTGAAATATAGGTAATAGTTTGTTTTGGGATTCAGATGCTCAAAACTGTGTAGCAATTACTGTGCATTGATGTGTGTCAGGTTTTTAATATAGGGGATATCCCAACTGGCTTACTTGACAGGTAGGTATGTGCCATCTATAAGACGTTCTATATCATTAGAATGTAGAGTTCTAGCTCCCCAGGGATGAATAAGCAGCCACGTCTGCCTTTCTCAGCATTTGTTTAGCAGGTAGTGGCTGGAAACCTGTAGACTTACAGGTGTCCTCTCAGCTGAAATTTTTGTAGTACCCTGAGTATGACAATTATATTTGTAGTACCCTGGGTTTGCAATTTCAGTGTACTGTTTGCTGGTGATTAATTTTTGCTGGCAGTTTATAGTAAGCATGTTTGCATGTTTACAAAACAGACCTCATGGGCAAGATTCTATTTCCAGGCCCTCTAAGAAGTTTTAGATTTTGGATCAGACAGCCTGGTGTTGGGTCATTTCCCCTGCCTGTTAGCTTTGTGATCTTGGACAAACCACAAGAGTGGTTGAGATTCATCTTTCTCACATGTGAAAGCAAAGTGTTCATGGCACCTTGGTCCACTTCCTGGAGCTGTGGGCAGGTTCATTAGGTACCATTCCTGAAAGGAGCTTTGTTAGGAAAGGATATAATGCACCACGCAGGAGTGCTGAGATGATCTAGCTGAGTTACTGCCTTGAGCATTTAGTCATCTTGCAAACAGCCTTGTCTGTGCAGAGCCTTAACTTTTCCTTTGAAAAGGAACTCATGTTAGTGTTTCATTTTGTTTCTTGGGGCTTAATGCAAAAGTTCTAGTACTTAACAATTTCCTTAAATGCACTGGTGATGAATAGGCCATAGACTTTGTTTGAATGGATACATGATCCCTACTCCTTTTAATGCACTTAAATCCAAGTTTGCAAGCTACTAAGGTAGTAGCTTGAGTCTAGTGATTTGAGTCCACTATAAATATATACTGAGTGCAGATCTCCAGTGCTAGTCCATAGAATATTGACAGACACTCGAAGGATAAACTCTAACCCTTCAGTTAGCTACTTCAAAAAAATGTCTGATTCTCACTGGCTGAGTAATGGCCAGGGAAGAATTAAACTATACTAACTATACTCACTATGTATTGTTTTCAGGGGAAAACAGACTGCGGGATATAAGTAACATACTGATATCTCCAAGCTGTCTTATCTGGTATAGGTCACTGCTCTCAAAGTTAGACTGTGGGGACTCAAAGCTTAGGTCTGTCACTCATTTACGGACAGTGCCAGCTCAGGGAAGTTACTTAAATTCTCTCTGCCTCAGTTTCTACTTTTGAACTAGAAAAAGATTTATACCTAATTTCACTCATGGGGACCTTTTAAGAATTAAGTGTGTACAATGTTATGAGTAGTGTTTGAAATAGGGGAAGTGATTCCTAAGTGTTGGGAATCTAATCTAATGAAGATTTTTTTTTTAAAGATTTATTTATTTTTGCATACAAGCTGGGGTGTAAGCCAGAGGTGTGGGACAGGGGGTGAGAAGATTCACCAGAGACAGAGTGGGGAGCAGAACAGGCAGACTGACAGAAATACACTGCTGAGGGGAGCAGTGGGTGAGGCAGTAGAGGTCAGCTGCGCCATGTGGGAATCTCCCCGGCCGGGCATCGAACTCGTGCCACAGCTGCCGACAGCTCCACAGTGCTGTGCTTAACTGCTGCGCCACCAGGGAGGCCCTCCTTTTTTTTTTATGCATACAAACTGGGGTGCAGGCCAGAGGTGTGGGGCGGTGAGAGGGTTTACCAGAGGCAGAGTGGGGAGCAGAACAGGCAGATTGACTGAAATACACTGCTGAGGGGAGCAGCGGGTGAGTCAGGAGAGGTCTGCTGCACCATGTGGGAAGCTCCCTGGCCGAGGATTGAACTCATGCTGTGGTCGCTGCAGATATCTTCATAGCGCTGAGACTTAACCCCTTGTTCCATTAGGGAGGCCCCCTAATCAAGATTATCGAGATTAGATAATCAAGATTAGATTCCTAACCTGGAAGAAAGTTCTCCATTGTTGAGATATAGTTGGAAGGGACTGTGTTGAGTGTTATTAAACTGGCTGTACTTTAAAAGATGTTATTTTTTCTGAATGAAAGAAAGACACTGGTTCAAAAAAAAATTAACATGTAGTTAAATTTCAGAGGAAGATAAAAACATCAGGAGATTTCACTGCTAATCTTTTTCATATATATTTTCTGGGCCTTTATTCTGTTTCTAAAATATGTTTTACATAATTCAAGTCATACTATAAAACTATACAACTATAAAACTATACCATATCATTTTTTTCTAAAGTATATGTGAAACACTCTCCAATAATTGCAATGTCTTAAAACATCGTTCATAGTTAAATAGCATTCTGAATTATGGATGTGCATTTTATTTAATACTTGCCCTGTTGATTGACATTTAGCTTCTTGGCAGTTATTCATTGACTTAAATAATACTAAGGATATATCTTTTGGACAGATATTTATGTTTCTGATGATAGTTTTATGATAATTTTATAGTAGTAATGATTATGAACTGAAATAAGCATAAGCATTTTACCCATTTTTTTTTTAACCCAAAAGGCAGGTTTATTCTTTTTTTTTTAAGTTTTTTATAATATTTTTTTATTATTGTTATTTATGTCTTTTACATTTTGCATTCCCCTTGGGTAGCCCACCACCAATTCACCCGTGATTCATCTCCATGGTCCCTTGTATTCTTTTCTATTCCCTTTTGTGCCCTTATCTTCCCCTCCCCCT
>PVIJ01017325.1:0-29732 GCA_004024925.1 Scalopus aquaticus
TTATGGTTTCAGGTCTTACATCCAGGTCTTTTATCCATTTTGAGTTGACTTTTGTGCAGGGTGTGAGGTAGTAGTCTAGCTTCATTTTTTTGCATGTGGCTGTCCAGTTTTCCCAGCACCATTTATTGAATAGACTGTCCTTGTTTCACTGCATTTTTTTTTGCTCCTTTGTCAAAGATTAGTTGTTCATAGATATGTGGCTTTAATTCTGGGTATTCTATTCGGTTCCATTGGTCTTTCTGTCTGTTTTTATTCCAGTACCATGCTGTTTTAATTATTATGGCTTTGTAATATAGTTTGAAATCAGGGAGTGAAATCCCTCCGTTTTCTTTCTTTTTAGTTAGGAGGGCTTTAGCTATGCGAGGTTTTTTGTGGTTCCATACGGAACTATTTTTCACTATGGGATAGTTATCAGCAGATACGCAATATTAAGGGGAAAAAATGTCTTTTTTTTTTCATTAGGTTGTATTTTCAACAAGACTTCCCCATTTTCTTTTTAAGTTGAAATATATACTACTAATGTTTGCAATGACAAGTTAATGAAGAAAAATGAGCTCTGCAGTGAGAGGATATTTTTTAAAACTAAGTTTCCATTTATATAGTGTGTTGTTTTCAAAAAGCACAACAGAGAAATTAATACTTTTAAGCTTAAATACATGTTACAATAAAATTCTACAGAAACAATGTAAGTTCAAGATGAAAGAAATAGATGTCCAATTGTCCAAGAGTTTGTTTATACGTTTCCTAAGTGAATGTTGGGGTAATACCAAAATGCTAAAATATCTTTATTCTATTAGACATATTTTCAGGAGTCATGTAACAGCTCCATTTAAAAATACCAATGTTTATGATAGACTGAAAATTACATCTTTTCTAACTATTTGAATCCTTGACTTAAAGTGTAGAGATTGAAAGAGTGGTTTGATATTGGGTTGTCAGAAAAGTTACGATGCATTTTTGCTTGAAAAACAGAAAAAATACATCATTACTTTTCCAACAACACAACAGCTTTACTAGCCTACTTGCACATGGACCACTTTCACTGAGACTATCAACTTATTACCACCAATAATGGAAAGGAAATGACACATTCTTCTTGCTATGATACAGCCGGAAGCACACATTATTATTTAGGTAGTATTCGTGCCCCCAAAAAAGAATGTCAATCTAATTCATACTGCAAAAAAGCATCAAATTCAGAATGCAGAATATTTTTACAAAACAGCTAGCTTGGATTCTTCAAAAATGTCAGAAGTCCTCCCAAAAGGAATGATTAAAGAGTAATGACAACTGAATAAAATGTGTGAGCTTCATTTAAAAAAGTATGTATCAGAGATTATTACTGATGAAATCTGAGTATGTATTATTAGTTATTACAATTTTAAATTTCTTAATCTTTATAGTGGTACTATAGTTATAGAGAATAATGTCCTTGTTCTTATAATACAGGTGAATTATTTATAATTGAAGTGTCATTTCTATAAAATACTACTCAAATTGTTCAAGACAAAAAGTTCATACAGAATGATAAAGCAAATGTTTCTAAATATTAATAACTGTTGATTCTTGGTGAAGTATATATAAAAACTTATACTATTTATTCTGTAGAGTGAAATCTTTTCAAATCACAATGTTTTAAAAAATTTTTGAAGGTTACTAGAGCCAAAGTTTCAAGACTGCTGATATATACTGATAAGCAAAAACAAAACAAAACATGGAAGAGTTAACTCAATAGTGAATGATTCAGGTTTCTTTGCATGTCAGTTGGTAGGTTCTTTTTGCCTTTCAAATCATTGGACATAGGCTATTCAAATACAGTTGAATAAAAATTTAAGATACAGTATTCTCCAGAAATGTTAGCCCAGTCTAGTTAGATAAGTGGAAGAGCCAGGATTTGAATTCCAAAGCCCATGTGTTGTTCATTCATATATGCTTATTAACATGGAAACATTATTATAGGAATTGGTATGCTTTTATAGTGCTCATTTTTTAAATTACTGAAAAAATCCTTCAAAGTTTCTAGCTCCTACAAGGAGGAGAAACAAATGGATTTTTTTTTTTGCCCCATCCCTTCCCCTTTCCAAATCAATCCTAGAGAATGATTACAGGATTCAGAAGGGAGTGAAGGTTTAAGAATCCAGGTATTCTGATCCCCATACTCCATGTAATTTCACCCCATCAAACAAACCCATGCTATATAGACTTCTGATACTTTTATTCAGTGATAAGGATTTTATATTATAGTATGCCAAGGAGCATTTCAGAACTTCTCGTTCTTACTGGTCTAACTTGAATTTGAGAACTGGCTCCACCCCTCAACAGATTTGTATTCTTGGGCAAGTTTCTTAACCTCTCTGAGCCTGCTTCCTTCTCTGTAAAATGATGACCACATTAATACCCCCCATATAAAGATGAACAAAAAATGTTTCACATAGCACTCAAAATTTTAGCTAAAGCAACTGTTAGTAGCATAAGCAGTAATACTGGTAGAAGTAGTATTAGAATAGCAGCAGCAGCAATATTTTCTTAGATTTAAAAATTATTAATAAAATTAGGTAGAGGAAGGCTGCTTTTGCTAGTCTTATCATTAGCTGAATATTAAGCAACATTCTACATTCTAGATGTGCAAATTATGTGTATTACTGCTATTCTATTTTTTATTTATCTACTTCTTTTAACTTAATCATAGAAGTTAATGATTATTATGTATAGAGGCCTTTAAAGTTATCCAGATTCTTCATATATGCGATCTAATATAACACAAAAAAAAGTTACTTACTCTGGTGGAGGCATTTTTGAGGGTTCCACATCTCGTAGGAACTCACACTGAAGAGCCTGTTCTGCAGTGCAGCGCTTACTAGGATCCAGGGCGAGCATGTAATCAAATAAGTCTAGTGCAGCTGCAGGAATACTGGCATGAGAGGATTATAAAGTCATACATGTTCACTGACAAAAGTTTTGTGTTTCTTTAGGAACTTATTTTCAATATTTTATTCAAGTAAATTTTTAAAATCTGAAAAATATGTTTTATATAATTTTGTATCTATTCTATGTAATTTGAAATCTGGCAAACAATAGTATATTTTATGGGCAGTTTGCTGTGGTAACATAAATTAAGACCTAAAAAAAAAGTTTCCTACAAGCAAAATAAAAACCAGTGCTGAAGTAATTTGAAAGGTGCTACATTAAAATTTAAAATATTATTAGAGTCCTTTCATGGAAGTGTGAAATTAAACACGTAACTCCAATTCACCATTTCCATAATAATAGTGAAATGATCATTTTCATGTTGCCAGGGAAAATTCAAAATTAAATAACAAGAGAATTGTGACAGGTCTCCTTTGGCTCAACACAAGACAGAATGACATTTAGATTTCAAAAGAAATAACTATAAAAAAGAAAAAAATTCAATATAATATGGATGTTTAAGCATCCCCTTCTTACAAAACAAATTCTTCTCGTAACTTTCGACGATATTGCTTCTTTGGTTTCATGGTGTTGAAATATGGTAGTTTGATTACATCAGGCCACACTGCAGGACATGGACTCCCACATATACGGCTAGAAAACACACAAAAACAAGTACATCGCTATAAATTACATAAAAAATAATAGGTAACTGGTATACAGAACATCACCTTATTTTAAATATACAGAAGTTGACGTCCCTACACAACATAGAAGTTTCATTGACTATTTTAGTTACCCAAACTTAATTGTTTTAAGAAATCAATATATTTTCAGTAGATGCTTCTAATACACCAAGCATTCCAGTTCATATTTGCAAAATGAAATCCTGAAACACAAGTAAACACTCATGTGCCTCCCCGGTGGTCCAACGGGTTAAGCGCAGCAATGTGAAGCTATCCAGAGCCACTGCAGCACGAGTTCGATACCCAGCCAGGGAGATCCACATGGTGCAGCAGACCTCTCCTGCCTCGCCCCTTGTTCCCCGCAGCAGTGTACTTCAGTCGATCTGCCTATTCTGTCTTTGGTGAATCCTCTCACCACCCCACACCTCTAGTCTACACCCTGGCTTGTATGCATAAATAAATAAATCTTAAAAAAAAAAAAACACAAGGTAACACTCAAAATGTTAGAATACTGTAAGCCAAAAAAAAGAAGAAAAATAAAAGAAATTAAGGAACGAGTAGGTTAGTATGTCTTTCTCTGGTTTTACAGGTATCCTCTTTATCTCTTCTTATGAATATAAGGAAGTCTGCAAAAGACAGAAATAAGATTTCCTACACTCAGGAAGGTAACTGTAAATTCTACTGTTAAATTCAATCAACAGGAGGAAACTAAGAGTAACCTTCTTAAAACAGAAAAAACTTGTCAATTTAAATAGCACCACTGATTTCAAGGTATTTAGAAATTTTAACTACTACTCCCTGCTTACCTAAATCTTCAAAAATCTCATTATTTTTGTACTACTAAAACCTTGTTATGGTAATCTATCAAAAAGTGATTTGGTAGTATATAGATGAAAATGGTTAACAATGCTTAACTTGAATATATTAAATCTTAAGGACAAATCTGTATTGTATTATTGGCTACTGTAGTTACTTGTTTTGGCTTTCTTCTTCTAGATACTTTCATCCTGCTTTTTATTTTAGTTGTTCTTGTTACTTATTTGGTTTCTCTTATTGAATTATAGTTGAGGAACCACACCCCTCACTTTTATATACTTCTCCAAGTAACTACATAAGCATAGTTAATTCCAGATGAATATACACTTTTAAGAGAATATTACTGGAATAAAGGAAATGAAGAATACTTTCAACTGCAGAAATACAAAAAGAACATATTCTAGTTAGGAAAGGGTGCCAAATTTTGGCTAGGACAGATGGGAAAGGAAATAAAATATGTTAGTGGCAAAAATGAATATACAAGCAAAGGCATGGATGTAGCAGAGTTTAAGTATTTGGGAGAAAGACCAAGGAATACAGAGGTCAGAGAGGTTGACCTGAAAGCCCATACTGAGATCTAAAAGCCTCTCTGTTGGCACGGGGGTTAAGTCTCAGCACTATCAAGCTTTGACAAGACACTGCGGCATGAGTCTGATCCCCAGCCAGGCAGATGACCCACACTGCACAGCAGGTCTCTCCTGTCTCACCTGCTACTCCCCCTCAGCAGTGTATTTTAGTAGATCTGCCTGTTTTACTCCCCATTGTGTCTGATGAATCCTTTCTAAATGCCCCTCCAAAAAAAACACACCTCTGGCCTACACCCCAGTTCTTGTATGCATAAATAAATAAAAACAATAAACCCCAAAATAAATAAATAAAAGCCTATACTGAAGCCATACAATACAATGTTAAGGGGTGGGATGCCTAAATATAACGAAGACACTTTGGAAACATATTTTAATAAATGCTGTCCATGTAATACTTGTCAAATTGTTTAAGAATCTGTTTCTTCATTTATAAAACGGAGATTAATTTTACTTCAGAGGTGCAAAATATAATGAGCTACTTATCTAGCTGCTTAAATTTACAATAAAAATCATTTTCATTATGACAGAGTTAGAGTTTCAATTATTTTATTTTATGTGCTGTGGGAAGATATCTAATTGTAACAGCGCTGAGGATGGAACAGACATAGTGAAGCAGGGAAAGTTACCAGAACCTTACCAAAAATAAATATTACAGCAATGGATAACTGCAAATTGGCAAAATGTATGCCTGATAGTCAGCCACAATTCCAGAATCATTTACTGACAATGCCTTGAAATGCATGATACCCTAACTCCCCAATTACCTGAGGTCTACTCTGGGGATCCATTCTGATCTACTTATTTAGCTATTCTGTGTCAATACCATTTGGTAGCTTTCTATTTTTTTATATGGTTGATAAGAAAAAAAAACACCCTCTACTTATCATTACTTTCAAAAGAGGCCCACCACCTAGATTTAATAAAAGTACTTTAAAAGTACTATTATTTTAGTCTAATGCTTGTTAATTTAGATATTTTTATTAATAATTCATATGTGGGCATCCCTGGTGGCGCAGTGGTTAAGCGCTGCATTGTGGAGCTGTCGGCAGCAGCAATGCGAGTTCGACATCCGGCTGGGGAGATTCCCACATGGCACTGCAGACCTCTCCTGCCTCGCCCGCTGCTCCCCTCAGCAGTATATTTCTGTCCATCTGCCTGTTCTGCTCCCCACTCTGTTTCTGGTGAACCCTCTTGCCGCCCCACGCCTGTGACCTGTACCCCAGCTTGTATGCATAAATAAATCTTTAAAAATAGTAATTCATATGTGAGATTGGTCTATAGCAGCAGTTCTCAAAATGGGATCTAGCGGCCCCCAAATGTCCCCTAGGCATTTTAGAGGTCTGGTTGGTCAAAGATTGTTACTATGACATTATTTAACATTTTGAATGTGTTGGCTTTGCACTACTGATGGTACAAAATCAATGGGAAAATTACCAGCATTTTAGCATGATTCAGATCAAATCAAACATAACCTTCTATAAAACTGCTCTTTTCGTAACAATGTTGTTTTTCAGTTGTTTTCTAGAGTTACCATTACCTTTTTAATAACAGTAACTACTAAGTAGAGGGATCGAGCTTTGTTTTTTTCTCCCATATGGTTCACTGACTGACTTAGCATGTTCTTAACATAATCCAAGTACATTCATACCTCAGAATCTTAATTAACTTGCTGTCCCCTCACTTCACTCAGATTTCTGTTCAAATTATACTTTATGGGCGAGATCTACCCTAATTTTATATACAACAACACCTCTTTATCATTTTCTATCTCCCTACACTTTGTCACCATTTGATATATTTTATTAACTTGTTTATTTTGTCTGTTTCCCCGAACTAGAAGGGAGAAAAGTTGTGTGCTGGTTACTAAGCGCTGAGGATACAAGTTCTATCCCCCCCCCCCATTGTATTCTCAGTATCTAGTATCTGGCATACAACAATCAATAAATACTATTCAATTAATCGCCTTGATTTGAAGTATCTTCTGTATCATACTTTATTTACGGACTTCCACTGTAATTCCCACATAATTTCATCTACGTATTTTATGCCAATACAAAATGGTCTTAGTTACTATAATTTTGTATTTTACTGAATGTAACATGCCAAATTTTCCTTCTTTTTAAAAACTTTCTTGGGTATTTTCATGTTTTTCCCTCTAGATAAACATTAAAATAATATCACTGCTTCATAAAATGTCGTAATTCTCACTGAAATTATAACGAATAAGAAAAAATTAAGCTTTCTAGTCAAAACAAGATACGCCTTGGCAAATCTTTTTTACAGTTTTATGTGGGACATTATAATTTTCAATATTCCTGGGTATATAGGGTAGTGGTTTTTTTCTTTACTCAGACTAACGTTTCTAACAGTTTAATATTGATAAAAATTTCTTAAAAGCTATTGCTTTTAGTATACCTGTATTAAATTATGTTAGCATATTACATGTTTACATACATACATACATACATACATATATATATATATATATACACAAACATCCCTTAACATGTCATTTTATAAACCTTTTATTTAAGGTTTTTCAGATGATTCCCTTACATGCTATTAGATACAAATTATGACAATACTGCCACTATTTGTACCTCTTATTATTGGTTCACTTTTCTAATACTTGGAAACTGGCCAGTTTTTCTAAAACACTCTTAAATACAGGACAATTTCCTTCACTGACTTTACTTCTTTAGTTTTTACCACTAAATATTACTCAGGCTCTTAGTTTGTGATAAACATTTTTAACACGTTTAAGAAACACTACTCTACACTTGGGAGTTTCTATTTCTAGCACGTGCATAATCAACATCTATTTTTTTTTTAGATTTATTTTTTATTTATACATACAAGCTGGGGTACAGGCCAGAGGCGTGGGGTGGCGAGAGGGTTCACCAGAGACAGAGTGGGGAGCAGAACAGGCAGATCAGAAACACACTGCTGAGGGAAGCAGCGGGCGAGGCAGGAGAGGTCTGCCCTGCCATGTGAGATTCTCCCCGGCAGGGCGTCGAACTCGCGTCGCGCGCTGCCGACAGCTCCACAGCGCAGCGCTTAACCGCTGCGCCACCAGGGAGGCCCAGTAATCAACATCTATTAAGGTAAGTATTTTACTCCTTTAAAATGATTAATTATAATAGATTTTGTAAAACTGAAATATCTTTGTATTCTTGGATGAACTCTACTTGACGCCGCAAGTTAATTTTGTTAATAAAAACTAAGATATTATTGGCTAATCACTTTTTAAGAATTTTTGGATTAATGTTCTATAGACATTTTCATTCTGTCATTGTCAGCTATCGGTACTTGTGTCATAGTGATTTTGCAAAAAGTTTCAGGAAGTTTTATTCCCTATATAATATAGAAAACTGGTTAAGTATTAAAATACTAGGTTACAACTGTCCATATTAAATCTCAGTTTTGCTACTTGGCTACTTGTTAGTTGTATGACCATGGACAAATTCTTCACTTGTACAAGGTTGAGTTTTTTCAACTAAACAAAGTGTTGTTATGAAGCTTAACTGAGATTAACTCAGGTGATATCTTTAAACAATGGTTTCATCATGTATAAACTAAATAAATGCTAACATAGCAATAGAAGTCCTCATATCTAACATGGTTAACTGAAAAAAATGAGTTAAGAGAGTCAAAAAAAATACACAAACACATAATTTAAACATTTACTTTAATTGAAAAATATATAAATGTACATTAATTTGCCAATCTTCTGACATAAGATTGAAGTTTTTTTTTGAAAGAGGATTCAATACATCAGATTCTGCTTTAGCTTTCTTGAACAAACCATAACTGCAACACATTATCAAGCAGTCTGAGTGCTAAATTCTTCTAAATTTTTGTGCCATTTCTTTCTAACTTGACCAGTCCTAATTCATTTGACAGAAATTCTGTTAAGGCTTTTCAAAGCATTCTATCTAATTTAAACAACATATATACACTATTATAAATTCAGTATAAAAACTGTCAACAACTACCTCTTGGGTCATCCACTTTTCAGATGGTGGAAAAAAAACAAAGTCTTATTAAAGAATGGTAGTTTACTAGCTGCAAACATTCAGCAAGACATAATATCAAGCTAGTAACATTTACAGAGAAGGGAGAACATCAATTAACCCAGTAAGTATGTTGAAGGGTAGTTTCATAGAATACTAATATTTGTGACTCATACCAATAACTTTCCTAAAAAGTTCTTATCTATATTTTGAAATATTCAAGTAAGTTTTGTAAGTTGTAAACTAACATTATAATATATGAAGACCAAAGTTCTTTAAAAACTTTTTACTTAAGATATTAGATGAAGAGAAAGGTCACCTACTATGAGTAACTCCTTATTACCTATGTCCTATAATAGATTCCAGATAATGAAGACCTATACTAGTAGGCATGTACATATAAACATGAATGCCTATGTATCTAAGTGCCATTGCTTCACAATAGTTCCAAACATTAATTCTTCCAACTTGCCGTATTTTAAAAAAAGTTATCTACCATTCATTCTCACCTTCCTTCTGTTTACTCTTTCTCAGTATTACATTTTAAGCCTCAACTCTCTAATGATATGATCATAAATATTAAAGTGCCTATTTTCTAGTTTCACCTTTCTTTAACAGTCTTTAAGAGAAATGTGCTATTTTCCTCCTGAAAATACAAACTTGAAAGATTTAAAACCTTCTATGGAGTATGACCACATACACAGTCCCATCCATCCTCCAATTCCCCCCAAATATTACAATGATGAGCTTACCTTATTAATTCTAATTGTGCAAGTTCCTGATTTGCTTGGAATATAGGTTTTTTAGTGAAGAGCTCACCAAGGATACATCTAAAGGACAAAATACACATCATCACCAAATTACACAACTTAGTACCAAAACATTCAAGTAAATTAAATCAATAAATATGTCTATCTTACCCACAGCTCCACACATCAATAGCTGGTGTATATCGCTCTTCTCCCAACAGCAGTTCAGGTGGGCGGTACCAGAGTGTGATGACCTTGTTAGTATATGGCCGACTAAAAAACACAGAAGGAACTCTTTAGTTAGTATGTTTGAATGAAGAGATTTTCCTAGGATTGACTAGTCCAAGTTTCCAATTCTAACTAAAGCCACTTTTATCTGCCTACTAAATACACACATGCCACTACATTTAATCAATGAACAATCATAAATGACACCTGAGAACATTATTAACTGAAAAATTCCTTTAATATATAAAAAAATTAAAGGTAGTTAAGTTGTTTTGATCAAAGAAAAATGTTTCCATTCTCAGTATTATTTTTCTTTTAATAATAACTTGTAAAGGGATTAACTAATAAAAGGGAATTGACTGATTTTGTACAAATCTGGCAAACTGTTAATCTGTGGCAAAATATAGTTCAAATTGGAACCATCTAATAAAGGCTTTCAGGCTGAGCATAGCTTTAACAATATTTCATTGATTTCAACCCAATTCAGTAAAATGTTAATAGAAATTACAAAAATGTAGACTACAGAAGCTGAAGTCTATTCTGCAAATAACCACATAAAATAGATATTACTCCTTTGTTGCTTTTAACAAAAAAGACATATACACACTACTCTTTTTATCTGTCATAAAAGAGAACATCTACTAAGTTTAATCATCACAGTACGTATTCTCTGGCAAAGTATTTTCAATCATCATGAATGGTCATGCGCTATTTGATTCACATGAAAAAGGGGGGGTTTTAAGAAATCAGGGATGGTTCTTGAACTGATTTTAGTCATTAGTGGTTAGGGTATATACTTCAAGTGGATCATATGCATTTCAATCAATTCTAAGTCTCTTTTTTTCTGAATATCCTCCAAATCACAAGGACTCAAGGGACATATCATAGAAAATTCCCTCAGAAGGCTGTGTTCACCTAAGGTTTGTTTGGACCTGGAACAGTTCTGGGAAGAAGGAAAAGGAACAAGTAACTTATTAAGCAATTCCCTCTTGCCAAATATAGATCTGAAGTTCCAGGGAGCAGAAGACCTCAGCACCTCATCTGCTCTGCACCTATCCAGCCAAATTTATCCAAATAATTTAAACATTCACTCCAATATGCTACTAATCTGGTTATCATGATATTATCACAAATAGAACTATAGCAACATTGTGCCTACGCCAGAAAAAAAGGGTAAACAATCTTTGAAAATAAGGAGGACAGTCTAAGATGTACATCATCAATAATAGGAATTAGGACTAGATTTTTCTACCATTATTGAAGTAATTTTGTTAGTGAGTTTTGTTTACAGGCATTATTTATGTTTACATAATAAGGAAGTCTTTTGAATTTTGGATACTCTAAGCTAGACTTAATCATCCTTAAAAATATATCAACTTCCTAGTATAAAATGAAATTTTGACATTTGTAACAACATGGATGGAATTGAAAGGGATTATGCTAAGCAAAATAAGTCAGAAGGAGAAAGACAAATACTGGATGATTTCACTTATATGTGGAATATAAAGAAAGCAAAGGAACAAACCAAAACAAACTCTGGAAATCTGACTGCAAATCTGAAGCTACCAAAAGTGAGAGTGCAGAGCTGGGAGCAAAGGGAAAGGGAACAGGGGCTCAGCTGACAATGGTGGAGAATTACTGATGTTCAACTGTACAGTGCAATAACTATACTCAAAGGTATAGTGTAATAACCCATTTGTAGATGTGTGAATATATACCCCTAAATCATAAATTTAATGTAAATATTTAATGTACACTAATATGCATTCTTTACATTTCTATAGTGTTGTAAAACCAATGTTACCTCACTAAACATAATGTTAGATGTATAGATCAATGTGTGCACATATATATGTTCACTTTATAATTAACCCCCTTTATTTTTTTTTTAAGATTTATTTATTTATACATACAAGCTGGGGTACAGGCCAGAGGTGTGGGGTGGCGAGAGGGTTCACCAGAGACAGAGTGGGGAGCAGAACAGGCAGATCAGAAGCACACTGCTGAGGGGAGCAGCGGGCAAGGCAGGAGAGGTCTGCCGCACCATGTGGGATTCTCCCCGGCTGGGCATGGAACTCGCATCACGTGCTGCCGACAGCTCCACAGCGCAGTGCTAAACCGCTGTGCCACTGGGGAGGCCCCTATATTTAACCCCCTTTAAACTTGAAATGGTCTCTCTCTACATTTCTCTCATTCAAATTCTATACTTCCAAGACAGAGTAAAGATCCATTTCCATGATGTCTAATCTCTAATAATAAAAGATTTATTTTCACATTTTTAAATTTGTATCATACTTAACACTGTATTGAACTCTATACTTTTATGTTTTCTATCTTTCCAGAAAGTCAAGAGACCCCAGAGACCATTCTATTATGAATCCCACACGCAAAGTTCAGAACAATGCTGAGCAGACACCTTAATATATACGGCCCTGCAACTTAGGTGACAAAGAGCTAAGTTTAGGAAGAACAAAGTTTGTGAAAATTATTTTGACTGTTTTTCTAAAACATTTTAATGGTCTATAAGCCTATGAAACCTTTTGTCTAGTTACTAAATTACAACTAAGTTGCAAGGAAATGTTCAGTATAAATCTGTAAAAAGTTATTTTATCTGTATTTTTACAAACATTTTAAAATATGAAAGTATGTTGAATTTTGTGGTGAAATTACATAAATTAAGATTACTTAATTTAATGAAAAGGGAATATTAAGAGATTTTGTATATACTAAATGTGAAGTTGTAAGCAACATTTAGAATATAGTTCTATTTAGCAGTTAAAATCATATTAGTTTATTATTAAATTTATCAAAGAAGTAAAAGTTCATTTTAAAAAATAATAAAATCCAAGCAATATATTATGTGTACAACAAAAAAAATTTAATGTACACTAATAGCTTTACCAAATATTTCCAAATGCCTAGTTTCTGACAGAAGAAAAATAAGAACTAGGCAAAGACTGAAAAACAAAAAGTTCAACTGTAAAACCTGACCTAGAAAGTTCAGTTTTAAAACACAAACAAAATCTCAAAACTGTGGAAATTCTCTGATTTAAGAAGTGAATATTCAGACTGATACGTACTTTTATTTTTAAAAGCAAAGGGCCACCCTGACATTTTTCTTTACATTCAATGAAATACTGCCTAAGTAGAAAGGAATAATTTTCTATCTGTTTCATGACAGATTCCAAAACTTTGTCCCTAGACAATACCAGGAATTCAAAAGACTGGTAATATCATGGTTATGGTCTACCCTACCTTAGGACCTAACAAGGAGTACTATCAAACACCACACAAAATGGAGTAGAAAAGGACACAAGGGACCACGGAGATGGATCATGGGTGAATTGGGGGTGGGTTACCCAAGGGGAATACAAAATGTAAAAGATATAAATAACAAACAAACAAAAAAAAACCACCACTAGAAACACTAAGCACGGCCCTGAGCAGAATGCTGAGACTTCGTCTGGTCTAGGCAGGTAACAAGGCAAAACAGATGCTCCAACCAAAATCCTCCTAGGTCCTTTTAACTGAATAACCCCAGTTGAAATTTATGAACTGGAGTTGCTAATTTTGTTCTAGGAAATGAAAAAAAGAATCACACAAAAGGAAATGCCTTCAGCTAACTAAATTCTTATGTACAAAATGCTGTGTCTCCTTCACACTCTACTGGAGACCAAACTCGCAAAATAAAAAATCTAGGATCTATTTTTAATGCCTAACTATCTTCTGTGTCAAAAAATCCAGGAGTGATGCTCAGTTGTTCCTTCAAATACCATCAACAACTTCTGTCAACTCTACATTCCAAATACAACCTAAATCAAATTATTTCCCACAATTTCAAGAAAATCTGAGCTACTATTATCTTTTAGTCTGAGCCATTACTACTAATGCAACAAATTCAACTAGATTCCTTGCTCCACTTCTAGCCTCTCTTCCTCACATCTTGAAGTTTAAGGGAGGAAAAAAAGGTTAGATCCTACTACTTACTTGCCTAAACTATCCAGTGATTTCCCACTACAACTAAGTAAAATTTAAATGACTTTAGTTGACAAGATATTAACCCCAAGCATGTCACCTATTTTTACACGGGTAACATTTTCGCCCTTAAAACATTCTAAGTCTATTATTCCCAGGGCTTTCTAGTTGCTGAGTTCCTTGTACTTAGAATATTTCGTGCCTAGGTCTACATTAAGTTATTTTTTTATCATCATCGAGGTCTCAGCCCATTTTTACTTCCTCAAAGGAGTATATGCTAGCTGCCTTAGCTTAAATTACAACAGCAGCTACCCCAACACCCAGAGTGACCTACAGTCACTATTTTATTTGCATTGTAGCATTTAGTATCTTTAATTCTTCCCTCTACCCCAAAGACTCACTGTTGATCTTCTCTTTCATCACCATGTAAATGAAACCAGGGACCTGGTCTATCTACCATGGCTAGATTTCTAATACATAAACAAATGGGCATTGTGTGGCATTTAGTAAGCATTTATGCCCCAACTATATGACAATAACATAATCTTTTTTCTCATGTCCTTTCCCCCTTCCTGTTTTTATTATATTTTTTTCCTCCTTTTCAGATTTTCCAAGAAAAATTAATTTGAAATTTCTGTATCCCAACATTGCTACAAAGAAACAACTTCCCAAAATGAACAGTATACTTGGTCTACTAAGGTAGGTTACTCACACTGTCAACATCTTAAAGGTCCTACTGAATCACAAAGAGAAAAACTGATTTTCTTTCATGGATCAAAAGCCTAAAAATGTAAATGAACAATCCAATTTATTCCCCCAAAGTGAAATTCCAAGCAATATATATGCCATAACTTAGCAAAACTAATATACAAAAATCCCTGTCATTAAATTAGTAAAACAGCTGTTATTTTTGGATGGTTAGAAACTAGACTTTATAAAGATACAGAAATAACAGTCTCAAAAATAAATATTCTGAATTTTAGTATCTACTGAACATCTTGATCTGTAGATCTCATTAACATTTTAAAAAGAAAGGAAACACTATTTTTTTTGTCTATTAGGGAAGTACCACCTAAAAAATAAAAAATAAAAAAGCATTTCTGTTCTTATTTTTTAAATCTCTAAAGTGGTTAACAATATATTAAAATGTAAAGTCATTAGATTTCAAATAATAAGATTTTCATGAGACATTCTCAGGTAATTTTAAACTGCTGATGATATAAAAAGAGTTCTCATTTATAGACTTCTCATTCAATTTTTAAGAGGCTTTAAGGATGATTTTGAAGTGGAATTATCACACATCTTGCTATATGCTGCAAGACAAATGAACATATCTTAGTTGGCAAAAATAAAATATGGTATTTGAAGGGTAAGAGACAGTAAAATTCAGTAGACTACTTACTACAACAGAATTCTAAACAAATGTGACCTACCAGTACCTCCAAAGCAAGCTACAGAGGCCCCAAGAGTTCTCCATCTGAAAGATCAAGATTTGATCCAAAATCTTGCCAGGAAAGCACTTTAGTGTAATCAAAATAAAACGCTTTCTATTAAAAGATCCACGTTAAATTTTAGCTCTACCACTTACTAATTGTATGATCTTGGGAATATATTTTCTAAACATTAAACATTCTAAACTCTAGTCTTTAAAATGTTCCTAAGAATATGAAATCTGTACTCCCTACCTCTCAAAGGATGGCTTTTCCTTAAAACAATTCTTGTGATAAGGACATATATAATAAAGTACATGCAGTTTGTTCCTTTCTTTATAAACAGAAAATACTTAATGAAACTCTTGAGTTAGGCAGTGTACTAAGTAGTCAGATGGTTTCACTGACCAACCAACCAATCAACCATGGTTACAACCATTTAGAGCCTTAAGGTTTGGTGGCAACACAGATATAAATTATAGTAATATTCTCTAAGTACTGTATAAAATAGTGAATCATGTATTCTGAATACATAAAGGAAGATGTACCTAATTTAACCTGTGGGATTTGGACAGATTTCAAAGGAAACAGTGGCCAAAATAAAGCATACTGAAGGAAAAAAACAAATTTGTCAGGCTGAATAGACGTGTAATTCCATACAAAAGGAAACAACTTAAGTACAGTCACAAAGACATTCAAGAGCTTAGTTTAATTAGGAGACTGCAAATATTTCAACATTGCTTCTATGGAGATATGGGAGGGAGGTAGGGAGTAGTAGGTAATTAACAAGAATGAAGGAAAAAAAACAATGTCAGAGAAAAAGTCTGAAAAAATGAAATTCTATTTTCAATAGTCTATATGAAACATATCTATATGTAAGAGTGAATGAATACCTCTAACTGAAAGAGGGAAAAAAAGGAAAAGGAACAGATTTTTTTTCCTGGGGAATGTGAAAAATTCCGGTAAGCACAGTGTAGAGATGCACAGAAAAAACAAAATTTGAAATTGTGGCTTGTAAGTTTTTGGCATTAACAGAATGGATGGGATTCTCCCCACATTAGGAGGGGAAACATTATACACTAAAAAATTAAGTTGCCCCTCCTATTTTATACGTTAGCTACTCCAAGCAGTTACTATAAGTGTGTTTTGTGTTTTAAGGCATATTAAACACAAAAGTTTAAAATACAAATGTGTCTTTTAAATGACAACAATTCGATCTTAGAGTAAAAAGACATTAATACAAGCAGTGAACCAATGTTAAGAAGGCAATTTTAATCCTAAATATGATTTCATCATGTCTTTTGAAAAGTAGCAAAAGGTAATATTCTCTCAAAACCTAGTTTTGGAAATATTTATTTTTTGCATTTACTGGAAATTTAATGAAAAGCCACTAGATGGCGATAATGCCTTCAAAGTTATTTCAAAAATTTATTTTTGATGGTAATTTTCAGAACCATAAAATATGTTTTTCAATGACTACATATAAGATTTTAAATCCTTCATCTTAAAGTTGAGAATAATGATATAGAAAGAGAGATTATGTGACTTGCTCAAGATTCCACAACTAGCTTACACAGCTATAACCAAAATTTAAGTTACCTAATTTTAGGTCTACTGGGAATTCATGTTCATTGCTTTAAACAAGTAAGTAAGTTTGCTACATTACAGTTTGCGCTCTAGAAAATGAAATTAATTTCAATTTATATTGAAAAGCCCATATTTTCTCATATCTGACAGTCACACAAAGAAGAAAATGATACTGTATGATTTGGAAAAAAAGAAAAACTCAAAAAAGGATTCCCATTATGGCTAAAATTCTCAGGAAAAGCTGGACTTAAAATAGATAGCAAAAAAATGAACAGATAATGAAGGGGGCTAAATTTTCTTTTCTCAAATCCTGCATTTCTTAATGCCAAATGGGACAAAGACAGTGATGTGCAAAATGAGAAAACAATTTGTCAAGTTTAATGGAATCATTTTACCCCTAATTTTTAACCCAATGATTCTCTTTCTTTCTTCTATTGCAGCACACATGATACAGGAGATACATATTGGTCACATACCCCTAACATTCATTTCCTATGTACTAGCTGTAACTTCAACCAGCTTTCCTCGAAGTCAAAAAAGATAGCCAAAATCAAATGAGTAAAAGAGATATGGCTGGTGCTATTACAGTAATAAACTTAAATCAGTTCTGTTTTGACACACAAAAAAACTAGTAATTCCTGAACACTTCAGTTTTTCTATCTGTAATAGACAATTACTTAGGAAATACTTAAAAGTGACTTAACGTATTGATGGTTTTGCTAGGGTAAAGTCTTACCTTTCTGCTTTTAATAACAGAAATATTATTGAAAAATCATGTTACAGCTTTATTTCAAGAAATATCTAGAAAATTTGAGACAATACAGAGTAATTGGATAAGGACAAATTTCAGTAAGTTAAAATTAAGTATTTTATTAAAATTTACTGAAACAATACATATATTTTGAAATCATTCCATTAAATTAATAAGTAATTCTCTGACTTTATAAAGAAATTGGAAGTATTCAAATCTGGGAAAAAGAGAAGTTTTAATGGAATACATAATCCTCTGAAGGTGAGGCTATTTCCTTAGACAACAAAATATCAAGATTTTATCTTACAAATTGAATTAAACAGAAAAATTCAGTATACATTACCTGAAGATGCAAAGTCATGAGATTAAATTTCTTACTGCTGTAAGTTCAAAATTACTGTATCAGTTTATCAGGACAATGGTAACCATGACTCAATGAACATACCACACCTCTAACACACCATCAAAACCCAATATTCCATTTAAAAGGAAAACTCAATGGGAAAATGGTGTTTTATCAGTAAAACTTGGCTTTACAATCAGGTTTTCTAGAGTATATTTATTCCAGTGTGAACAAGCATCTGCATAAAAAGAATCTATGAGATGGAAAAATGGTAATTTAGCTGTTCTCCATCTCCACTGAAACTTAAGATGAAGACAAGAAGAGGTTTATTTGTAAGTATGACTGATACACACTTGTATTAAGAATGCTCTAACTACAAAGAAATCTCAATCAGCTAAGCAGTCAGACCATCTTATTAAACAGAATCTCCCCCTAAAGAATAGACTGAAATTTAGTCATTCAAAAATATACTTCAAGTGAAATTTCACACACTGGGACCAATTTATTTCTTCTTTCAATGCCTACTAAGAGGCACTATTACATATAATGGAAAAAAATAAAAATTGGTACTAGGAAATCTTGAACTACACACCCTTGATTCTGCCCCAAAGTATTTTTTGATTGTTAAAGTCAGTCCAACATTTCTGGAGCTCAGTTTTTACAAATGCAAAATGAAAGCTAGAGACTATAGTTTTTCTAGAAACAACAAAGGCTGGTAAGGATGTGGTGAAAAAGGAACCCTCTTACATTGCTGATGGGACTGTAAACTGGTCCAGCTTCTATGGAAAGCTGTGCTGAGGTTCAGTAAAACACCAAAAATGGAGCTACCATTTGATCCAGTAATTCCACTCCTACAAATCTACCCAAAGGACACAAAAACAATAATTCAAGAGGAAACCTGCACGCCTATGTTTAATGCATTAGTTACAATAGCTAAATTTGGAAACAACTCAAATTGCCTAAAACAGATCAGAAAGATGTGGCACATATACACATATACAATGGGATACTACTCAGCAACCAATAAAAAATAAACACAGGTCATTTGTGACAATACGGATGGAGGTGGGAAGGGTTATGCTAAGTGAAATAAGTCAGAAGGAAAAAAGACATATATTGAGGGGTTTAACTCATATGTGGGATATGGAGAAACCAAACAAAGGATCAGGAAAAAGACAAAACTTGCAAGCTGACCATAGATCTGAGGCATACAGCAGGGAGGGGAAGAGAGGTCAAAACAGAGCAAGGAATAACACAAGGAACTATGGTGATGGATCACTGGTGCTACAGTGTGGAAGAACTACCTGGATTATACCTGAGGAGAGAAATCAAATACTTTCCAAAAATAATAATGATGTAAGAAAATAAAAAAAAAAAACCCGACTATAGTTTTTAACCTTTGTTAACAATCTGAAAATAAAACACACACACACACACACACACACACACACACACACACACAACTATACAACCCTATCTTAAAATATTAAATAGAAGGGTAGTAGGTGAAACAAATAAAAGCAGAAAAACTGGCTAAAGTAGATAGAGAAGAATGTTCCTGTTCAGAACAATCCAGTCCATACTGAGGAGTTTCATTTCCAAACTACACCATATAAAAACCTCTAAACTGTAAACAATGAAAATTATTTTCAGGAAGATATCACAGGTAATGCAAGATTAAGAAATAAACATTTTATATTCTAAAATAATCAAAAGAGGATTTCTTTTCAAACCAGAAATTGGCAAAGATTCAGTGAAAGTGAATACCTATTTCTAAGAGTTCCAACTAATTGATATTTCATTACATAAAACGATTTCAGAATTTCAAATATGTACACATATGTACATGTATGTACATATGTACACATACATGAAAGTAAACAAAAAAATCAATTCTGACCAAAAAGTAATGGCTAACCTGGAGATTTACTAAATCCACTTAATTTCATAGCTATTTACATAAAATCCACTTTACAAAAAATATCTTTTGACATTTCATATTAGTTCTATTTCACTACAACCAGGCACAAAAGGAGTGAAGTGAAATACATTATCTCCCAACTTCAACCAGAGAATCTATAAACTGAACTTCCTCGCAATACTTTGCTTAAATACGAGTCTAAGGGGTTTAAAACAAAGGCAATTAGAAGTGAAATGTAGTAAAATTAAAAAAGTAAATCCAACACTATTTTTTTAAGTCTGTAAGTTGAAATATGCAACATAAAAAGCATATTTTTATATTTTGCAATTTGTAATTTTGAACACAAAAATTACAAGCTTCTTAATACCTGGATCTGCATTAGAAATTTAAGGATGAATTCTGAAAAAAATTATTTACATTACATTTAAAATGACACATTAAAAAAAATGTACCTCTAAGTTAAAATCAATTATTTGTAAATTAAGATAAATACATAAAATCTTTAATCAAAATAACCAACCCAATATGGTACATTTCCCATTTGTTAAGAAAATTATCAATCAGGTATTCTCAGTACAGCTTCTAAAACTGGTCTTTAATGTCAACAATATTCATATTTGAAAGTACTCTTACCTTTCTTCAGAGCTATACAATCGAGCAAGTCCAAAATCTGCAAGTTTTATCTGCCCTCTGGTGGAAGTAAGACAAAATGAACAAAAAGTATTAAACTACTCTGAATTGATGATAAATATATTCTATTCCTACAATGAATCAAAATACACTCGTATAAATTTTAACACTGATCACACTGCAGTATATAAGGTCTTACTGAAAAAGCCAAAGAGACAAACTCACAAACCAGACAAGGTGAAAAAAAATAGTACTTTTTGAGATGTTTAGTTACTATACTAATACTATTATTGTTGTTATCTCTAGTCTGTAACAGTATTAGTATAACAGTATTCAGTACTATTAAGATCCTATTTACAGAAGTAAACCAATGTAATAATTTTAATACTCAGTAATATATAAGTTACTTATTCATTTCTATAATGTTCAAGTATTAAATCACATCGTTTTACATTTAATTTTACAGTTTTTAGACAGGGTAGATACACAGAACACTTTCTACTAAAATCAGGACCAGGCATGCCCCATTAAAACAAACAATAGTACCAATTACAACACAGTTCAGAGGTCAGGTTATGCTATTGATAAAATATTTAAAATAAGTTCTAAATACATATGTATGTATGTATGATTGTGGATGTACATATGTAATGTTTGTGAGCACAATTTAAAGAAGTGCACTTTAAAACTTTGATGATTTATGTTAAAATGTTTATATTTAAAAAATTCTTAAGTCTACTTGACATAAAGCTGAAATTATCTTATGATACATTACATTAATTAAAAGAATAACAAAGTTGACTATCATTTTATATTATAAACTATTACTAGAAGTTAGTTAACTAAAGTATATTTAGCTTTAGTAAATAAACCTCAGATATGGCCCAAGCTATCATATTGTCATGTTAAAAGAGATTAAGCAATGAAAGTAATTTTAAATGCTTTCAACAGAATCACTGTACACATTACAACATTAATTTTAAATATATACATCAACTCATATCATACCTATTATTTAGAAGAATATTTGAACATTTAATATCTCTATGCAAAAAGTTCTTCTTATGACAATAATCCAGACCTTCCATGAGTTGTCTCATAAAGGATTTTATATGATTTTCATTAAAATGTACCAAGCCTGACTCCAGTAGTCCCATCAGGTCATGGTCCATATATTCAAAAACCAGATAAAATGCACCTAAGAACAGGAATAAGTAATACATTAAAAATGTTTATTCTTACAACTTTTTTATATGTTCAAAATTTTTTTAAATAAAATGCTAGGAAGAAAATTTATCCTTGAAAAGAGGTGATACTCTGTCTTTCACTTTGAATTTAATATCAACAGCTACATTGCAAGGAAACACCTAACAGTTTTCCTAAAGAAAACTGTTGTGATATAAAATTCACCTTGTTGATTTCCACAATCCATAGTTTCTGTGTAATTCAACTATTTTACACATTAAACAAACTGTCCCTCAACAGAAGTTAATTAAAAACACTGTCATTTATAAAGAAAATAATGGTGCTAAAAGAACTGCTTTTAATTAAAAATGATTCTGGCCCAGCTGAACTTCAGATGATTTCTATTAAGCCTTCAAATAAACATATAACTTCTGTTTATACTGCTCTAGAGCATTTGAAAACATGCAAGTTAAAAATTTATTTTATAAAACCAGCTTAATTCTGTTACAACCTAAAATAGTATAGCGTATATACATATCAAGTGTACTTGTGAGAGATTAAAAAATCCTACATGAAAATAGCATAAACTAAATCCAAAACTGTACCAAGAAATATCCCCATCAAACAGTTTAATTTAGCAATTGAAGAATGGAAGTCAGTAAAATTCAGTACACCTGTCAAAGGAAAAAAAAACTATAAATACACCAAAAAAAGCAAAGTTCACAGTCATTTCCTAATTAAAAATAGAGCAGAGATCTTGTAGTAAGCTTGCAACACAAGTACTCTTTCTTGAAAGTTTTTAATGGTACCTCTACCACCAACCAACATTCACACTTAATAATAAAGTATCAGGTGTTGTGCACAAAACAAAAATGTGTTTTTTTAAGATTTATTTATTTATGCATGTAAGCTTCAGTATTAGTTGTCCAAGAAGCTAGTAAACTAAATTAAAGACAAAGTATAAATATTGAAAAAGACAAAAAAATGTAATTATTGATAGATAAGATGGCTGACTAGCCTCCTAGAAAATCCAAACAAATAAAAAGACAATGGCTATGTCAGAGATAATGACAAACAAAAAAGCAAGACTTTATATGCCAGCAACAACAGATGCTAATGAGGATATGGAACAATATAAACTCATTCATTGCTTGTAGGAATATAAAATCATGTATTTGCTTCTGAAGACAGTTTGTAAGTTTCTTTACCAAACAGATTCTCACATGATCTAGCATTTGAGCTCCTTGATATATGTCCAAAGGAGTTGAAAATTTATGTTCACACAAAAACTTGCATATGAATGTTATTGCAACTTTGATTTATAATCATCAAAACTTGAAAGCAACCAAGATGTCTTCAATACATGAAATTATAAATAAATGGTGGTACATACACACAACAGAGTATTCATCAGCACTTATAAAGAAATGAACTATTAAGCTATGAAAATCCATGGTGCAAACTTAAAAGCATACTACTAAGTCAAAGAAGTCAATCTTACATACTGTATATTTCCAACTATACTGATATTCTGGAGAAGATAAAATTACTAAGTTATTTTAAAAAATATCAGTGACTGCCAGAATTTGAAGGGGTGGGAAGGAACAGCTGAAACACAGGATTTTTAAGATAATGAAAATATTCTGTGTACATCTGTCAGATTCTCGGCCTCCACCTTCGTCTCTCTGTGTTCCTGTCTGTAGGTCCCTCTCAGACTCACCAAACTCCGCACCTCTGTTGGATTCTGTGTCTGCTTGACTCACTGCCCATCTCCTCACTCCCAATACATACGTGTGTGGGGGTAGGCATGCATACCTATGTATTTCTATGATTTCTATTTTTAAGCACAGACAGCATATGAAAAGGTACATAACCAGTTGTCAAGACTAAGTTGAACACAAAACAACAAGAGAAAAATAAGAAATTATTTTTTTTTAAAGATTTATTTATTTATACATACAGCTGGGGTACAGGCCAGAGGCGTGGGGTGCCGAGAGGCTTCACCAGAGACAGAGTGGGGAGCAGAATAGGCAGATCAGAAATACACTGCTGAGGGGAGCAGCGGGCGAGGCAGGAGAGGTCTGCCGCACCATGTGGGATTCTCCCCAGCCGGGCGTCGAACTCGCGTCGCCGCTGCCGACAGCTCCACAGCGCAGCGCTTAACCGCTGCGCCACCGGGGAGGCCCCAAGAAATTATTTTTTTACCATACATACTTGCATTATTTCAAAGACTGGCAAACTTATTTACTTTGACACTTCTTACAGAGGAGCTTATTTTCAAAAGAAAAGGATTACAGAATTTAGAGTTAACAGTTCTTAAAATGTAATAAATTTTAAATTCAGTAAAAGTTTATCACACTAAACTCTCAGCCCAAGCCACAGCAGTAAAATACAGCAAGGAGATTACTCCAAGAAAAATAAATTATTGTGCTACTTGCATTTCTGATCCCCTTCACTGAAAGACTGTAATTCAGTGAAATCCTTAAAATGTCTGTGCCACCAAAAGTCAAATAAAGCATTGAGGCCTGGGAATCACTGCTAATTGGCCAGGTCTTCCCATCAACTCCAAAAAACCCTGTGTTACTGAGGTATTTAATACCACAGGCTATTTTAAGATAGACTTCTATTAATACACACCTCTTAGTTTCAGACAAACTTGGACTGTTTCCACCACCCAATGCAAACTAGCTTGATCAAAAAATGGTAATTTATTAATCTTCTAAACACTCCACCTTGTTTTTTGTATGGAATAAAAAAGCTAACAAAAATCCGGTGATTTAAATCTAGGTTCCCTATCTCCATTTCACAGTGCTGATTATATCTCAGAACCTAAACTATCCCCCAAAGTGGTTGCTGTAGCAATAGCTCCTTCTTACTCTCAGGCTCAGGCTCTCCTATCTCACAGGTAATAGCACCTCACTCCACACATAAAAAATTAAGGAAAGTCTCAATCAGAAATCATGAGAACTGTAAAGGTTCTAACTGACTGGATCTGGGTAACCTACTCTGAGGGTACTTAAAGTGGAAAGATCTCCACAACTACACGGACTAGAATGGATATCAAAGAATTCCTCAAAGACAAAAACAAAAGCCCAAGAATGTTACAGGAAATAGGGTAAACTGGTGAAGGAGACACCAAAATTGTATTATATCAAATATAATACCTACCCCCGCCGAAAAAAAGGGCTGTATTCTAGAATTATGCTGTCTATTCAGAAGGCATTAGACACAAGTACCTTGAAATGTGGCTAGACCCACGGAGATGAGTTGCCCTCTGGATTCTGAAGATTTAGTACAAAAAAATGTGAAATTCATCAGTAATTTTAAAATATTCAGTACATGCTGAAATATTTTTGGATATTTTAGTTAAAATATTAAAAGCAATTGGCAATAATATATTATTTAAAATTAGTAACAAGTAGGGAGGAAAAAATATATAAAAACAAACCATAAATTCACTGGCACATTAATTTAAATGACATGAAATTAATTTTCCACTTATTACCAATTCCAAGATAATGTTTCACCCATGACCAAAACATCATGAAAAGGCAAAATCATAGCTTAAACAATTTATAAAAATGTGTTTTTAAATTCTTAGTTATATTATTCCTAATGGGAAAAACCTTTTCAAGGAAAAGATATGAAAGACCAATCAGTTCTCAATTATCCATTCTAGAAAAGACTTAGATTCTACTTTTTGTTCAAGGCTGAAAAATCAGTGATTGCTGGAAACAGGTAACAAGAAACAGTGATGGTGAATCTGGACCAAAAAAACTATGTTTCCATTAGCAAATCCTAATTTAAACTTTTTTTTTAGATTATGTATTTTACATAAATTCTTTATACTATGTCAATTACTTTAGAATTTTACCTTTATGAGACTTTAATTCAACAAAACAGTTAATAGAACTCGGTAGTTAAATACAAAAATGAGTAAGAATTGCTTACATCAGGTGCCTAATAAGATAGAACTGCAGAGATAATAGGTTTTTACATGTACTGCTACCCAGAAAGAAGATATCTGATTAGAGAATCAGGAAGAGATATATAAGCTGAAATTTAAAGCAAGGTCAGGAGCAAGAAGGCTGATGGGGGCAAGAAGCATGTTCATGTTGAGATAACTTTGTGAAATGTGAACATGACGTTATCTAGAGAATAGTTGCAGCTAACTGGAGCTCACATCTAGAAGAGAATTTTGTTTTGTTTTTTGGGTTTTTTGGTCTTATTTAAATAGGTTAGATTTGAGGAGGTTTACTCCTAAAAGGAACCAGTGGCGGCAGGGACTTGAAAGAATCAGCTTCAATCAAGAAGAAATACCACTGTAACTGAGACAAAAAAATGAAATGAGTACAGTGTGAGGTAAGTACATGGAAAGTTAGGAGTTGAGAGTGAATTTTCACTGGGCAAGTGTGATTTTCTCTGTAGAGAAAGAAGCAATGTCTTCTCTTAAGAGAAAAGGAATTTCTGCTTTGTAACACAGAAGGTGTTGACTATGGAAAGTCAGGCAGCCTTGATGTCCTAGCTTAGTACACCATAAATCTGAAGAGCAAATAACCTACACGGTTGCATGATTTTTCCTCAGAAGGTATAGTATAAAAAAGTAATCAAGGTTGAAGGTTAGGGCAAGTAAACCAAAGACACAACTGTCAAGAGCTATGAATTTCCTGAAGAGTCCAAATATCTTTAATTCATGAAAATGTACAATGAAAAGTAAAGTCTAAGTTGCATTATGATTCTACTTTCTTAAATTCAACATCAGAAATAATTGGAAGAGCATTTAATGGACATGATTTAATAGTTCTTAACTGTAAAAGTGAAAGCTACAAAAATCATATTGCTTTTTATTTGAGAAAACAAGTAAAAGTCAAATACTAAATATTTCTAATGTGTAAATCTTAAAGATATTTATGTGAAATTCAAAAACATGTCTACCTGAAATTTCAAAAACATTTCTTTCTAAAATTTGCAAGGGAAAAGAGAAAGCAAAAACAATTCTTCCTGTGCCCATGTTTGCCTTTAATCTGTAATTGCAGGAAAATTTGTCCAGTTTTAACAGAAGGAAATAAATTAATCTAACATTAGAGTCCCAAGTTACATAGTATTACTAAAGGTAAATGGAAGTATTCCTCCATTCTCCTTTGATTCTGTGTACTATTCACATTGAAGCAGAGAAAAGGAACTTATTTTCCCAGTTCCCTTTAACTCTATCCCAGCCCAGCCCCAACCCTTAGCTCTTATGGTAGAACTCCTTATTCAATAGAATGTAAATACTACAAGGAAAAGGGTCATGTCTATCCAACTTACTCCTTATCACTAGCACCTAGAATCATGCATATCAAACAGGTATCGAACAGGTGCTCAACAAATGTGTATTAGATTATTTCTTCTAAAAGAATTCAGGGATCTTATTTCAGCATTTTTACTTACCAAAAATCACATTTGTGACTCTGTATTTCCCACAGGCCAAAGAAACAAACAAACAAAAAATGTTGGAGTTAGGGAATGAAGTATAAGCATCAGCAGAGGAAGAAATCTATCCTCTTCTCTTTCTCAGTGGTATTAGTAGCAGAGAAGATAAAAAGGGATGTATGTACACCACATATCACAGGAAGCTGTGGCTGACAGTGGAGATAGCAATAAAAAATAAATAAAATGAAGTACTAAAATGGCAAAAAAGAAAGTTCTGGTGATTTTGCCAGTAAGAAACCAAATTCCTCAATTCCAGAGGTGTTAATAAATGAAAAAACTCCAGCCCGCCCAGCTTCAAAATCTAAAAATGTGGGAGCACCTGGCTCTTTACCTCAGAATCTTCATTCATAATTTCAGGCCTCCAAGGTACCACCAGAAATAGTGAGCCAGGTAACTAAATTTAGTGCTCCCACTAAATTAAACAGTGGTAAACACAGAAAGAGCAGAAATTCATTTAATGAAACCACAACTGGGAGTGGGTGGGAGCAAATGTGTACCTGACCTCAAAATTTGAATTTTCAATGTATTCTCCATAAATATGCTATAAATATTAGTTATTTTCTGCTTATTAAAATCAAACAAACTGAGCTGAGAGCTTGAAGACTTTATAGTCACTATTTTTCATTTATCAGAAATTGTGTGTACCTGAGTATCCTGACTTTTCTCAAGTCTCATTTCATTCACTCTTCTTATAGATCTTTTATGAGGATTCAAGGAGTTAATATTTAGAAAGAGCTTAAGCTAGGGCCAAGTTTCCAGTAAGATTAATGCTTTAAATTAAACATTCATTTTTTGTTGTTGTTGTTGTTGTTATAACTGAGATAATACTGGTTTGTAACACTGTGTATTTTAGGAGTACAGGTTCACATTTCTCCCATTAAACTTCTATGCTTTACTGCCACTACCTAGCCTCATCTGGTAAGCTTAGTTCTCTTATCTGAGTTCAAAGGTTTGTTTTTGTTTTGTCTGTTTATTTGCTTTGTTTCTTTATATTCCACAAGAGTATTATCATCCAGTACTTGTCTTTCTCCATCAGACTTATTTCACTCAGCATAATCCTCTCAAGTTCCATCTATCCATCCTCATTATCACAGATGTGAAGCTAAGTAGTATGCCATTGTATAAGCATACCACATTCTCCTTTATCTAATCATCTGTTCATGGGCACTTAGGTTGTTTCCATATCTTGGCTATTGTGAATAGTACTGCAATGAACATAGGAGTGCCTATATCACCTCAAATTAGTGTTTTCATATACTTTGGATACATCCCAAGATGTGGAACTGCTGGATCATATAGCTGATCTACTTTCTGGGTGAATACTGTTTTCCACATACCAATTTACATTACCACCAACAGGATGCAAGGATTCCTTTTTCTCCATATACTCACCAACAATGGTTTCTAATCTTTTTTTTCTTCTCTGTATCACAGTCATTTTTATTTTTATTTTATTTTATTATTTTAATATAATATTTATTTTTGTTATTCGTATCTTTTACATTATTATGTATTCCCAATAAGTTACCCACCACCTGTTCACTCGTGGAGCCATCACCATAGTCCTCCGTGCTCCCCTCCTCCCCCTTCTTGAGCCCTCCCCCTCCCCTCCTTCCTGCTGAATGTTGCTTTCTTATTTGGCTCCCCTATATTCCTGTTATAAGTGAAACCATTCGATAATTTTCTCTTTCTTTCTGGCTTATTTCACTGATCATGATCCCCTCTAGGTCCATCCATGTTGCTGCGAATTGCATGTGTTTGTCTTTTTTGAATGCTGAATAGTATTCCATTGTGTATATGTACCGCATCTTCTTGATCCAGTCATCTATTTCTGGGCATTTGGGTTGTTTCCATACCTTACCTATTGTAAACAGTGCTGCAATAAACATGCGGGTGCATGTATCCTTTCGGATTAGTGTTTTTGTGTCTTTTGGGTATATTCCCAGTAGTGGTATTGCTGGGTCATATGAAAGTTCCATTTCTAGCAGTTTGAGGAAACGCCATACAGCTTTCCATAGTGGTTGGATCAATTTCCATTCCCACCAGCAGTGTAGTAGAGTTCCTGTTTCTCCACATCCTCGCCAACATTTGTTGTTGCCTGTTTTATTAATGTGCACCATTCTCACTGGGGTGATGTGGTATCTCATTGTGGTTTTAATTTGCATTTCCCTGATTATAAGTGATGTTGAACATTTTTTCATGTACCTGTTGGCCATTTGCTTTTCTTCTTTGGAGAAGTGTCTTTTTAGCTCATCTGCCCATTTTTTGACTGGATTGTTGGCTTTGTTTTTTTTGAGTTGTGTGAGCTCTTTGTAGATTATTGTTATCAGTCCTTTATCAGTTGTGTTGTGTGCAAAGATCTTCTCCCAATTAGTAGGGTGTCTGTTTGTTTTAATTATTGTCTCTTTTGCTGTACAGAAGCTTTTTAGTTTGATGTAGTCCCAGCTGTTTA
>PVIJ01017326.1:0-29729 GCA_004024925.1 Scalopus aquaticus
CGGCCAGGGAGAATCCCACATGGTGCGGCAGACCTCTCCTGCCTCGCCCGCTGCTCCCCTCAGCAGTGTATTTCTGATCTGCCTGTTCTGCTCCCCGCTCCGTCTCTGGTGAATCCTCTCGCCGCCCCACGCCTCTGGCCTGTACCCCAGCTTGTATGTATAAAAATAAAAAATAAATCTTTAAAAAAAAAAAAAAAAAAAAAAAACTCCAAAAGCTATTTTGATGCAGTAGCGCATTTTTCATATGAATGAACAATAAAATCCTTTAATTAATATGGTTGTGAGTAACTTCCGGGATGAAGGAGGGAGGAATGATGCACGGAGAGTTCCTTACTTTCATTATTGAACTAAACTTGTAATCATTTTCTCTCATTATTACCTTTTCTACTGGCTTTCTCTTTAATCTTTAAATATACTGCTAGCTGTCATTTAATCTTAACTGAAAAGGCATTTAAAAAGGAAAATATAGATTCTATTTCTATATAACCCTACAACTTCCATTTGCAATTAAATTCACACATTTCTTGCTGAAAACTGCTATGATTTCTTTGCCAGGCCAAGGAGATAGGCTTATTTAAAAAAAAAAAAAAAAGAAAAGAAAAAGCCTACTCATGCAAAAGTCATTCCAAGTTTCATTAATACAGGTATACACAAGTAGCAAAGAAGAAACATAATGTTGGTATGTGCCTTATTCAGATTCTTCAAAAATGATAGTTAATGAAATTATCCCTAAAATTTAAAACAATGATCAGCAGAATTGCTTGTATTATGCGCACTGAGCACAGACCTACATCAGCCATCAAAGGTCAACCTACTTCCATGGATACAAACCAAAAAAAAAGACCTAACTTTGTGCCTTCCACTAAGTACCTAGAATATTGGTTTAACTTCAACTCCCTATAATAGGAACACATTTTAATCTTGGCATTAGTTTTAAAAGTGGGAAATGATGGTCACAAAGTACAGGTCTACCACCAATGCATCCAATACCTATCTGTTTTGGTTTAAGGCGGAACAAAATAAATTGATAAGACAAGCAAAATACTTTGGTTCTTATCTTCATAAATTGTGCATCTGTTTAAGTCTGTCCTCCTGAGCAATTTATGTGTACTCTAACATTTTTATAGAACAAAAAAGTTATCCAATTTATAAGTCAAGCAATCCACAAAAAGCAAAAGTTTACCAAACAAAAATATATCATACAAAATCTCTTACATTTCGCCTATTCTAAATCGCGTATCTTTTCCCCATTAGTATCTCTGAAGTTCGGACACACCTTGCGATCACTACTAATTTCTTATCATTGCAGTTGGTAGCTGCTCCTTCGTGGCACATAATACAACGCATTTCATAATCAACCCCATCTTTACAAGTTGATGAAAAGCAATTAGAAAAGTTAAAACTTCTTCTAAAGTGAGCCTCTGCCAAGTGACCAAATCCTAGAAATGAATAAGCTCACTATTTGGGAGGATAGGGCTCAGGGCAGTACCAGTTGTCTTTCCATTAAAGGCACTCCTACTACTAAGTATTTCCCGATTCCAAGAGCACTTAAAATTTCCCAGTCATCATAAAAAGAGAAGTTGGGACAATCTTTTACACAGGGCAACTACATCATTATCACAACATCCATGAGGGATTCCAGATTTGGGGTGCATAAGCTAGATCCAAGTGTCTTAATTGGATAATGAAGATACTATCACTGCATAACTTATGAGTTTCAACAAGGGACTACATTGTGGTGCACTGCACAGGTGAACTGATGGTAGAAATTCTAGGGGGACTACACCTGGGAAAAGAAAGCAAACACTATACAAAATTGAACAATGATGTGAAATATATATAAATTAAAAAAAAATTTACTAGTTGCAAAGCAATTTCATATCACCTCATTTAAATATTTTTATATCTCAGGAATTAGAAAGGGGAAGTTATTATCTTCACTGTACAATGACAGAGATTAAACATCTTGCATAAGATCACAAAGCCCCGGTTTTAATTCCAGCAGTTTTGCAAGTCTGAGGTTACCACATTTTTTATCTTTCAGTATAGATTAATTATATTTTTGAATTTTAAGTAGCAGTATATAGTATATACTCTTTTGTGCAATGTTTCATCTGCGATTCATCCATATTACTGTGCTAGGCAGCCAACTGAAGTACTATGAATACATTGTATTGTTTTTATGCATTCTATTTAGGTCATTTCCAGTTTGGGATTATTACCAGTGCTATGAATATTCATATCTATTTCCTTTGGGTCAAATATAATATAAAAGTGGAGTTGCTAGGTCACTTATTTATTAAGTAAATACCACCAATTTCCCAAAATTGTCATACCAATTTACAATCCCACTAATGATGTTCCTCTATGTCTCTGTCAGCACTATTATTAGTCTTTTTATTTTAGTCATCTTGTTGGGTATACAGTAGTACTCATTAAGATTTTAAGTTGCATTTTCCTGGCTCTTGTTGAGCACTTTTTCATACACTCAATAGGCCAGTTATTTTTTTTTTTTCAAATTAATGGAGCACCATTGGTTTATATCATTGCCAGTATTTTTTTTTAATTTATTTATACAAGCTGGGGTACAGGCCAGAGGCATGGGGCGGAGAGAGGGTCCACCAGAGACAGAGTGGGGAGCAGAATAGGCAGATCAGAAATACACTGCTGAGGTGAGCAGCGGGCGAGGCAGGAGAGGTCTGCCGCACCATGTGGGATTCTCCCCCGCCGGGCGTCGAACTCACATTGCGAGCTGCAGACAGCTCCACAGCGCAGCGCTCAACCGCTGCACCACCAGGGAGGCCCCTATTCTTTTTTATTTTAATTGCCAAGTTCATTTTAATTCTGTATATTCTTTAAATCTGGATTGTCTTCTTCTCTTTCAATTCATCAGATATTTTACATATTCCAGATGAATCTTTTGTTGAGGTTAGAGTATGCTCTCTTGGACTTAAATTTCAACCACCTTAGTAGCCCCATGCTTTACTGCTCTTCTTTAGTCCAGCAAGAGTGCCACTTTTTGTTTGGGGTCCATTACCTTATGTCTCAGGAAAAAAGCCAGAGTGACTGTAGAGACCATGTTGTGCCCTTCCCTGCTCTCAAAGATCAAAACCTTCAAAAATTTCCTGAGTTAACTGTTCTTCAACAATGTCATGGTTGTTTAAGAACAGAGACACACACAACATATCAACGTTATTGGAAACACACACAAGAAACTCACGATGATTAGATAAAAAATTTTAAGGAATTCCTTGCCGAGGAATGGACACTTTGGGCCCTAGCCCCATACTTTACACGAATGAATCAATCACACAATTTTGGTAGGTACATCATAGTTTCCTAACTTCTTGAAGATAACCTTCCCACACAACCATATTTACATCAGAAAAGAAGAAAAATACTCAAGCCCTACGGTCAAATTGGGTGCAATGTCTACTTTCGTGTAACATGTGAATTAAGAGTAATTTTCACATTAAAAAATAGTTGGGGGCTGGGCCTCCCTGGTGGCGCAAGGGGTTAAGTCACAGCACTGTGAAGCAATCCAGTCAGTGAGGTCCCCAGCCAGGGAGCTTCCCATATGGTGCAACAGCTCTCTCCTGCCTTGCCCCCTGCTCTCCTCAGCAGTGTATTTCAGTTGATCTGCTGTTCTCCTCCCCACTCTGTCTCTGGTGAATTCACTCACCACACCCACGCCTCTGGCCTACACCCCAGCTCTTGTATGCATAAATAAATAGTTGGGGGCAAAAAAATAAGACTTTTTGTGACACATGAAAATTACATGGAATTCAAATTTCAGTCCCCAAAAGTAAGGTGTACTAGAACACAACCACATTTACTTGATTGTCTATCTTATCTTGGAACTCTTCCACTCTACAATGGCAAAGTTGACTAATAGCTACAGACCACAGGTGGCACTCTCATCCCTTCACAGTACTTCTCTTCATACTACAAATTGTATTACAAACTGCAGAGATGCAGCTCTAACTCAAGTGTCTTGTTTTTTTTACTCAATTGTGTCTTGTCATTCTTACTGCTGTTCTGCAATGTTATTTTACTTTCATAACCAGTGTAAGTTCATCATGTCAAAGCAAGAGAAGTGGAATTTGAAAGTAGTGGATTTAAGGTACAGCATTTATGACATTACAGCTGTGTTAAAAGAATGCAATGTTTTGTTCATATTATCAGACTAAGTACTCAGCACAACATAACCAACTCACAGGAATAACAGCTTGAAAAATTAATTTTAAAATGGAATTCCATCACAATAGAATTTCCTCATGAAACCAAAAATGAGGCTGTAACTAAAAGAAACTTCCAACTTGTAGCTATGTGAATAAAGTCATTTACTAATCCCATTTGAGTGGAAAAGCCAAAAGAATATGTCCTGAGATGATAAACTTTCTGTAAAAACAATTCAGAAGACTTGAGGAGCACATTGGGAGCAATGTAAATAAGCAATAAAAAAACAAACAAACATGATTTTGAGTGTTTTTCCTGGACTTTTGGGCTAAGTTTTCAGATGTTACTAACACTTAATGTTGCCCATTAAATAAACCAACATTTACTTTGTAGCAACTGAAGAGTTAGTTTCTGTAAATAGCCTGTGTTGAACATTTATATACAAGATAATTGTTAAGAAGCTAAAGTGGAAAAGAGTGATTTAGTACAACCTGAAGTAGCATATGCTAGGCCATGTTACAAATGCAGATGGTAAAAATTCACATGGGACAGAAAAAGACTTAGTTGGATGATTTTACAAGGCTTATGAAAATTTAAAGTGTTCAAGATCTGCTCAATGAAAAAATAACCTATTATGTATTACTGAACCAGTGGTATCAATGACTAACTTCATTAGCTCTCATAAATGTAACCATTGTGTAACAAATGAGTATCTGTCAGAAAAAATAACTGAATAACTTGACTTGCCATACTATAAAGCACAGTGTAGTAGTAATGTAGTTTTTATTGTATTTTTTTTAGCTTACCGTTAATAAAATCTTTCTGAATGAGAAGAAGCACTCTCATCACTGTATTTTTATAAATTAGACTTTGCTACTAAGCTTATGTTTTCCAACATAGTATAATAACAAAAAAAAAAAAAAAACCTATGCATGAAAAGTATATTTTGGTAAGTCATTGTGACAACTAAATGCTGCCTGAATCTCTAGCACACATTTCAGTTGAAATACACACTTCCAGTGCTGTCGAAAGGTGAAACAAGTGAAATCTTCATTCCCACACAATTTGCAATGGATATATTTTTCAAAGCTCAAACTACACTTTCAGCAGCATTCTTCAGATCTCAATACAGGTGCAAACTTGAACAAAAATCCATTAATTGTGAAACTGGAAAGCTCACACCTAACCTTCTACTGGAATCCACAATGTATTAACAACTCCACAAATGTCTTTCAAATGATAGAACATGCTTATTCAAAATCATGCTTGTTGACTGATATCTGTATTTGGCAGCACTTACTTGTATCATTAAAAAAAAAAATCTTCCAATATGAAACACATAAAACCTCATTATAGAGCAGGATTAGCAGATAAAGTTAGTTTATTTTGATACAGGATGCTAACTATGAACCTCAATTAACACACTGTATGTGGTAAACGTATTTATACGTTTTACGTTGACTGGTAGTAGAGCGCGGGACACGTATTAATACGTTTTTTATAGACTAGCGGTAGAATGTGGGTAACGTATAAATATGTTTATTTTTACACTTTTTTTATACTTAAAAAATTAGCAAAAATGGCCCATACCACCTGTTAGCGCACAATAAAAATAACTACCCGCAATGTGTTAAGCAAATTATCTTGCTCTCAAAGAATCCCATTATTCTCATGATTACAAAAAGTGCATTTTAATCACTACATTTAAAATTTAGTATTTGTGTAAAAACTTTTCCAATGCACGTTAGTCTTTCAATTGCTAATGGTGTGTGGTATGTCTATGTACATGGTGTATATATACTAAATTTCATATTTCAATAATCAGCTATTTTCTTTAGCAAGATGTTACTGACAAATACTGGCTCAAAAAGAAAAAGGATGCAGTGGGTCAGGAGTGGGGAGAAGACGGGACGGGCTGGGGATGCAGGGGGACTGAATTCTATCACATCTGCCCCATGAATTATCAAGACTCTTTATTAACCTTTATATTTTAACGCCCACTTTCTCTACCCTGCCCCCACCCCTACAAAAACTCAAGGCTATATACTAATGGACAGCAAAGTTAATGTAAATCCAAATTTCTTAAAAATTTTCTATATGATGAGGGGCCTCCCTGGTGGCGCAGCAGTTAAGCGCTGCGCTGTGGAGCTGTCAGCAGTGGCGAAGTGAGTTCAGCCGAGTGAGTATGAAGCCCGAGTGAGTTTGAAGCCCGGCTGGGGAGCTTCCCACATGGCGCAGCAGCGCTGCTCCCCTCAGCAGTGTTTCCGTTGATCTGCATGTGCTGCTGCTCCCCACTTTGTCTCTGGTGAACCCTCTCACCGCCCACGCTTCTAGCCTGTACCCCAGCTTGTATGTATAAATAAATGAATCCTTAAAAAATTTTTTCTATATGATGAAACGCAATTTCGGCTTACTGAACGTCTTTAACAACAGAAAGTATGTAGACATTTTACAATTGGCTCAAATGTGGAATTTTGGTTTCAAATTAAAGAATTAGCTGCCATAATTTCAATTTATCCTGAATCTGTCTGCCAGGAACAATTCTCAGAGGGATCGTGAATTCTCTTAGGATAAAAAGTCACTCCACATACACTGGGGTAAGCAAACAGATAATAAGAGTAAAGACAACAGATACAGATGTGGGCAAGATGTTTTATGAATAGAGGAAAAGCAAGCTGGTTCTACAGTTCTCAAAGCGTGATCCCTTTTCATTGTGTCAACATGTGCATGGTATAAAAAGCAATGGTGGTAAACTTGCTGGCAACTTAGCCCAAAATCAGCAGCGCCGAACTGTACGATCACTCACTGGTGTTGTTCACTGCCATGCACTTAGTGAAATACACAGAAAGTCCAGTTTCACTTGAGAATGCCCTGATGAAGCATTAAAAACAATATGATTAAATCCTAACAGTTGAGTATATATCTTTTGAATGTTCTCTATGGTGAAATGGAAAGTATCCATAAACATTGCTGTTGCATGCCAAATATGATTATCTTAAAGAAGAAAAAAAATCTGTTAGTTCCAAGCTACTGACCACTTTTTTACACAGGATACCTCTTTTTACTGGCAAAACTATGGATATAAACTGACAAACTATGGATATTCACACTTAGCTATTTAACAGACACTCCTGAAAATGAACAGTGTGTCACTGCAAAGAAAACAACTGACAATAATTGTTGTTAATGATAAAACTCAAGTTTTCAAGTGAAAATTAAGATTTTTGGAAAACTTGCAACCAGCATTTTGAATTTGACAGCTACTCCATACATAAGGACTCTTATGGTATCTTAATGTAATATTAACCAATGTGATTTAAAAACTATCGTACAATAAGATGTGTCAGTATTTGAGTATCTCCGTAACAGCCAAACCACTGATACACGTTACAAAGTCATGTGTGAATAAGATTCATCTAAAAGGCAAAATAAATGGATTTTAAGAGAACTAAAATTCACTGGTGTTTCAGATTCCACAATACAACAAACTTTTAAGAAATTATCATTTGATTTTTGTTACAATATTAAAGAATATCTTCATATATCTTTAATGAAAGCACTATCAAAAGGTTGAAGCAGAGAATTCAGTTGTCTTCTATAAAACAGCGTTGAAGAGATTTGCTTACCACTCTTTTTTTAAAGAACAAACATCCTTTATGCTAAAATGTAACAGGTTATTATTGTCATTTTAAATGAATTAAACAGTAGATATTTAAAAATACTCAATTTTAATTTCTAACACTATTGATAAATAACTCACATAAATAAAAGCTCTTGTCCCCAATTGTTTTTTTTTTTAAAGATTTATTTTTTATTTATACATACAAGCTGGGGTACAGGCCAGAGGCGTGGGGCAGCGAGAGGGTTCACCAGAGATGGAGCGGGTAGCAGAACAGGCATATCAGAAATACACTGCTGAGGGGAGCAGCGGGTGAGGCAGGAGAGGTCTGCCGCGCCATGTGGGATTCTCCCCACCCGGGCGTCGAACTCGCGTTGCTGCTGCTGACAGCTCCACAGCACAGCGCTTAACCGCTGCGCCACCGGGGAGGCCCCCCAATTGTTTTTTTTTAAAATAGGATTTATTTATTTATGAGTAGAAGAACTGGTGTGTGGCAAGAGGTGCGGAAATGTGTCTGTGAGAAGATTCAACAGAAACAGAGTGGGGAGCAAAACAGGCAGACTTACTGAAATACACTGCTAAGGGGAGCAGCAGGGGAGACAGGAGAGGTCTGCTGTGCCACATGTAGGTTAGCACCCTGGCCTGGGATTGAACTCAGGCTGTAGAGGTGAGAGCGCTGAGACTTAACCCTTAGGCTACCGGGGAGGCCTCTGTTCCGAACTCTTTGTAAGAATGTTAAGGGATCCCAAGATTGAAAAACCTTGAGATTCATTCATCTAATCCTTAGTGAAAAGAAAGTAGTAAATCTCCTTTAAGTCACCTTTCACCATTTTATTCTGCCTAGAAATATCTCCCCCCTCAGAACCAACACTGATATGTCAAACCAGACTATAAACTCTGGATAATGGGAACAGTAAAGAAATATTTTATACAGCACACGTGAGCGTGCGCGTGTGCACGTGTGTGTGTGTGTGTGTGTCAGAGAGAGAAAGAGAGAGTGAGCGAGAGAGAGAGAGACTGCACATAATAAACACAATGTGACAGACATGCTATCTCTTAGGCACTCACAGGGAGTGGCAATCTCAAAAACTACTAAAGGGAGGATCCAGGGCTCAGGAGTATGAAACACCTATTAACCACTTTCCAGCTCAGGTTTTCACTTAACAATATTAACAACAACTAACATTTTCTGAGCATTTAGTACGTACCAATAATTGCCTTAGGTGTTTTATCTTTACATACATTATTAAATAGATATTTACCATCGTCCCTAATATGCAGAAGAAACTAGGGTAGAGTTGAAAACACATAGAGAACGTGTATCTTTAATCACTACAAATACGGCCTCCCACTATATCAATACTTAATGACTTATCTAGAGTAAATAACTGAGTAAAACATCTGATTATTATTCAGGATTCATGGAATTACTGCAGGTAAGGTCTGAGGTCTATGCTATATATTCCTTTCTTTCATTATGAAATTTAGACCTTTCTCTTACTTAGAAGTCTGGGAACTTTCTTGCACTACTTTGGCGCATTTGATAAACATTCTAATAATATATATAGCCTATGATTACCTATGAAGTTTGTCAATTTACTATTTAAAATAGTAGCTTTTAGAAAAAGCTATATAATGGGTTATTCTTAAACTTATGAAATGTAACTTCTGATGTCTCTAAATCTTGGGAACAGAGAAGTAAGATTAGGGAAAAGTTAAAATGGTGTTGGATAAACACCCAAAGCAGAAAATGTCTCAGTCAACTTGTAATTCACCAGATGGGAACTCGGGGATAGTATGATTAACATTCTGGGGATAAAATTCTCTTATGCTGAAATAAACTGTGTTAAAAACTTCCAAATCACACAACAGTGTGGGCATGCAGCAAAATCTAATGGTAATGTAGACACTAGAACAAGCACTTAACCTAGTAAATACTTCTACTTGTCCTGGTACAAATTCAGGCATACTGGGGGAAAGGAGAGTCCTGGGGTCAGTGATTTCCAGGAAGGTTATGAAGTCCCTCATAAATCACTTTGCTATGCAGTTCAACAGGGCAGAGGTAGCACAAATGGTGTCATTGTCCTTTATTTTTTCTTTACTGCATGACAAGCACCCACATAGACTAGGGACTGATTTTCTCCATCAAACCAGGAGAAAGTGGCCACAATTTGTTTATACTTAACTTCAAAAATGAGTTTCTATATTTTTAGTCTTCTATCTCTAGTAGTGGATTAAGAGTTTGTTTTCATGTTATCAAACAGATGGAAAATTTGTTACAGGGCGAATTTCAGAGAACGAGATGAAAAAACAACATTTTACCTACTATAAATAATACTTCAAAGGTATTTCAATCTTGGGAGATTGGGGGTATACAAGGAGAATTGTGACCTAGAGTTCCTTCTTCCTCTCTTTACTGGAGTCTATTTTTCCAGGAAGAAAAAGCCTGATAAGGTTATTTACAGCTACTAGAAGAGCAGTGATTACTGCCTGAGTGCTTAAATTTTATCCACTTAAAAATTAAATCCTAAACGATTCAACTGGGAATTTCATACCACTGCTAAGCTTAAAGATATTTACAGATCATTTCTTCAGCCTGTATCCCTTACATCCCAAGGCTTCCAGGATCTTTGTTTCAGAAACATTAATGAGATTTTAGTGTTTCTAAATATCCTGACATTCTTATATATTGCATTATTATAGTAAGAGTTGTTGATTATGCATACTGCTAGAACGGATATTCTTAATCAATAAATGTGGGGAATAAGATAAAAAAGAAAAAGCCCTATTGGATACATTACTACCTTCCTCATTAATCCTAACCTTAATACAATGCTGTCTTTAGACTCACATTTAAATAGATCTCCAAATCCAGCTCTAGCTCTGCATTCAAATAACAAAATAAAAACACTCCTGGACTACTAGCACAACTTGTAAAAATTTTTCACACTTGCTGGGTCTAATTCATGGTAAAAGAAATAATCTCTGAATCAGCTAAACAATATTCCACTTTATGTCTCCTCTAGTTTTTCATCCAAGCAGCACCAAGAGATAAAAGTCTCCTTCAGAAGAGCTCCCCTATCCTCCAACCTGCTCTTTTCTTTTTAAAGATTTATTTAGTTTTACATAGAAGAACTGGGGTGTAGGCCAGAGGTGCGGGGGGGGGGGGGTGAGAGAATTCACCAGAGACAGAGTAGAGGGCAGAATAGGCAGACTGACTGAAGTACACTGACTGAAGCAGGGGGCGAGACAGGAGAGGTCTGCTGCACCACGTGGCAAGCTCCCTGGCCAGCGATTGAACTCAGGCCACAGTGGCTGCAGTGGTTGGCAATAGCTTGATAGTGCTGAGACATCAGCCCTGCGCCACCGGCAGGGTCCCCAACCTACTCTTTTCTAACAAGCCTGGCCTTGGATTTACACATACTTCCTTATGGCAGTTAAGGTTGCCAGGAGCAACTAATACTTCCTTCAAAATGCCTAACCTATAGACTACTGTCATAATTCAATCAGAAAAGAGGCATGAAACAGTTTGAGAGCTACTCAAAAAGCTAAACATAAAACATTGTATGATCCAACAATTCCACTCCTAGCTGTATACTCAAGGGAATTGAAAACATATGCTTATACAAAAAACTTGTACACTAACACTCACAGTAACATTATGCACAACAGCCAAAAAGGAGAAACAATTCAAATGCCTGTCAAGTTATAAATGGTTAAATGAAATGCAGTATATTCATAAAATGGGATATTATTCAGCTATAAAAGGAGTGAAGTTCTGATACTGCTACAACAAGAGTGAATCTTTCGCTAAGTGAAAGAAACCCATAACAAAGACCATATATTGAATTATGTCAATAGAGGAAATGTCTATAACAGGCAAAGCCATAGAAACAGAAAGTAGGTTAGTGGTTGCCTAGCTGAGGGGCAACCACTATGCTAGCTGAGGGGAGGGGGAGAGAGTGGTGTTAGTAAGGAGGAAAGGGACTATCTAGTAAGAACAAGGTTTTTCTGAAAGTGGTGAAAAAGTTCTAAAGTTAAGCCTCCCTGGCGGTGCAGGGGTTAAAGTCTCAGCACTATCAAGCTATAGCCAGTCACTGTGGCATGAGCTCCATCCCGGGCCAGGGAGCTAACCCACATGGCACAGAAGACCTCTCACCAGCTACTCTCCTCAGCAGTGTATGTCAGTAGACCCACCCGTTCTGTTCTCCACTCTGTCTCTGGTAAATCCTCTCACTCCCGGCACCTCTGGCCTACACCTCAGTTCTTGTATGCATAAAATAAAAATAAATCTTAAAAAAAAGTTCTAAAGTTGACTGTGGAGATGGCTACTCAACTCTGAATATACTAAAAACCACTGAATTATATACTTCAAACAGCTAATTGTATGGTATGAAAATTCTATCTCAACAAAACTGCTATTTAAAAGCGAAGGCTTCAGTGGGGTTTCAGGACTCTATTTCACTTCTCAAACCCATTCTCTTTTGAACTCCAAAAGGACAAATAAGAGAAAAGCTTCCTATCTGCTACATCTGCCAGCTTAACTACTAAGAGCACATGATCAACAAGAAAGGGAGCTATACAATAAAGGATCTACAGCAGTTCCACAAACTCAAGACATCTGACAGATTGATGTTAAATGGAAAACAGATTTAAACACAAGGTAAGACCACACAACTATTATTTGTAGGCCAAAAAATTTTTGCCACGAAGTTTATACAATGCTAATGTTCTACAATTAATGTTCGAATGTTCAAGCTTAGCTCTGTGGCAAAGTTTCAAAAAGAAAAAACTTTCCCATCACACAGTATCTTTTGAAGTACTTCTGAAAAACTTTCAATGACAAGAAAAAATGTTCACGATGTACTTACTTGAAAAGTTCTCATAAGCTATATAAACAATATTCTAATGGTGTCAACTTTATGAACAAAAACATCAAAATTTCAACAAGAGTTACCTCAATCATAGAATTATGAGTGGACTTGGATTTTTTTTTGTTCTACTTGTTTCACATGTGTTCTACAAGAATGCTATGATCAGGAAAAAAGCATACGACACAGTTTTACATGTACCTATGATATATATAGATGTGCACAATATGATACATAAAAAAACCAAACAAGACCTCTAAATAAAAATAGGCATATATTAATTATGAACTGGTATAGTCCAGTTTTTGAACACTTGGTGCAACACTGTGGTTGGTACAGTTAGCACTGTCAGTGAGTGGGAAGCAGTTTTCCACACTATCCTCTTCCCTAACGCATCAGATTCTACTAATCCCAATTCACTTCCTCCAAAATAATCCAACATTTACAGTTTTAATCAAGTTTTCCAGATAATTCTGCTATCCTGCCACTGCCACCCTAGAACTCCTTTGCTAATTACTCATGGAAGTCAGGAGTTTTAACTGGACTTCCCAGGATATTCATAGGAACTAGCTTCAATTTTAACAAGTAGTCAAGAACACTACAATAAGCTACAAGAGAAAGCAGGGTAACTACAGAGGATAAATCTGAAGATGTCTTTGACTTAATGGAGGAACATGTACTATCCAAACCATATGTTACTGTTTTGCATTAAACAATAACAAAATAAAGTTCTGAAGACTTTAAAAATATCACATCAATGTTATGCTCAACTAGCAAAGAAAAACAAAGCAATTCATAGTAGTTACTAGTTGTGTTCTAGCTGATTGGCAATTCAACATAAAAAAATAAAAGGCAGAAAAAAATGTTGTGGAATTAACATTTTAAAATGAGAACAGGTCCTCCTCCCCCAAATACAGAGAAATGTGGCCAAATTTAACTTGTCCATTTAATGTCCCTTTAATCCCCCCCACCAAAAAAACACAGCAAAAACACCAAACCAAACCAAACCAACAAAAACACCCCAAAACCTCTACCTATTATGTTAGGTAGCCTTACAAAATACCATCATTTGAATCTGAGTAAAATTTAATTAGCATGTGCCATCAATGAAAATCAAGCCAGACCAAAAAAAATTTGAAGACTAAAAATAATTACTTACTAGAAAATCCAAGCCTGTTTTGGAAGTCTTTGAATGGGTCTAGATTTTGGAAGGGAAAAGGAGTCTGGAAAATTTGAGAATACTAGGGAAACACTATCAAACTAAAAATATGCCCCAGGATTAAAAGACAAGTAATGTAATTCTACCGACAGGGGTGTTTTGAGCATATGGAAAGAGAGAAGGCTGGAAAAACTTGAAAATCACTAGATTTAGACTGGGTGTTCCTTGAATCAAGAGATTGTCTTATCTTTGGATTCCTCATGCCTGGCACAAAGGTCAGTAAATGCTGCCAATTAAAAAAGGGAAAATGTGCCTGGACTAGACTTCTCACCAAAAAAAGGGAAAAAGACTGTCCAACCAGAACCAAGTATCTCATGTGAATTCACACACATACAAAAGGAATCACACACTTAGCCTACTTACCCACCATACCTTTTCCCCCCAATAACTTTGAAAAACCCACCAGTTAAATTTCTTAAGTATCTATAATCATAAAAAATGTGTCTGATTTAAAAGGTTTCAGGTGAAACATTTTAAAATACATCAAGCTACTGTTTTATGCCTATACAGTACGGAACTGGGAGGGGGAGGTTGGGGGAGAAGTGGCAGAGATGCCAGCATCAGATTTTTAAAATATTTAAATCTACAAGATTAAAAAAAGACAAAAATGGGGTGGGGACCTGAATGTCCCACAAAGTTAACAAGATATTAAATTTTGTAAATAGCTGTACTTCCCGCTTAGACTGCAAATACAAAACACAAAGCAAATGTTTTAAGGACCTGGCAAGACTGTTAACATCTGTTGAAATCCACAAAGCCTAAAACAGTGAACACTGACTGCAGGCACCAGGGGGCCTCCCAGGAATAACTTGATAGTGGAGGGAAAGGTAAATAAGATTCCTGGTAAAATTGCTTTTAATTCAGTGTCAGATTGCCATAAGGTTTTCATATCTGGAGCAAATAAACTGTATTTTGTTACACAACAGGTACACAGACTTGATGAGACAGCGACACATAAGTCGTAAAAAGGAACTAGTGCCCCCCATCATTCAACCTTCTTTGATGATTTTCCAAATAAAAGCACATAATGCTTCACTGTAGTAAACATTACCTTCAGTTAATTAGTAAATAAAAGATTAGTGCATATACGATCCTTCCAGTTGCTAACAGAAGACTCTAAAAAAGGTTTAATTTCTTCTCTACACACTAGCAAAACAATTAGTGATGGCGCAAATTTTAGGGTAAAAGAATTCACTGGTTGAAGATTGCGAGTAACTTTGAATTATACCTTGGCTTCGCCTTTCTCTTCTTCCCCTTCCCCTTAACCCCCCATGCACAACATGAAACTATTCAATAAAACAGAAGGGCCCGGAAACTTCAAAAGCTGCAGAGGCTTGTAAATACCTTTTAAACACGAGAGACTTTTACAGTAGACTTCACTAAGTTTGTAAAGATAATAAATTCTGTTCAAACCTGTTAAAATTCTCAATCCCAAAAGCCAAGCCCTTCGGCAAGCGTGTCTACATATTTCATAATTATTGCGTGCATTTCAGTTCGAGCAAGGATTTCACTATTTTTTAAGCAAAATAATAAATAAGAGTACTCAACTCCTGCTAACGTTATCCTCTCCTCAAAGAGTTCCTCCTACAGCATCATATAAAAAATGCAGAGGGACAGATTAAACAGGCATTTTATGGAGATTTTTATAAAATCCACTCCCGGAACAAGAATCTGAGACAGCCAAGGGCAATGCACAAAGAGAACAGAGCAGACTTACGTTCCACGGGCATACAATGCACAGGAGCACACAACCTCGCACCCTCCTCGGGAAGGGCCCCTCCCGGCACCCCTGGGCTCCCCGAATCCTCCGACCAGCGCGCCGCCGTGAGGGTCCCTGCAGGTCCGCCCGCGTTCCCGGAGGCCGCTCCCCCACCCCGGTCCACCAGCCTTTTCGCTCGCCTCCCTCCGCGAGGGCCGCGTCGGGGCGGGAAATTGAGGGGGGGGGTCCCTTGGGTGGCGGCGGCGGGGGATGAGGGCGAGGGAGGCGCCCCCTCCCTGCGGTCCGCCATGCCCACACTCACCCTCCAGCAGTCGGGTGATGAGACTATCCACGTTCAGCTCTCCGTCCGCCATCTTGTCGGCAGCAGACGCTCCTTCCCGGCCGCGGGAACAAGGGCTTCTCGGCGGCGGAGGCCGCGGCGACGGCTCGGCGTTCCCTCACCTACAAGTCACGCGGCGTTTCGACCCCGGCTCCAACTCCCCTTCCCCGGGCCCTCCCCCCACCCCCTCCCCACCGAGTGGTGGAGCGCGCGCACACTAGGAGCCGCACACAATAAATAAATAAACAAGCGGAGCCCCCACAAACCGGGCCGCGTCAGACCCAGCCGCCGCCGCTGCCACCTCCTCCTCCACCTCCTCCTCCTCCTCCGCGGCACCGCCCAACTCCGCAAAGCTCACCAGCGCCGCCGACGGCCCCACCCGCAGCGCCACTCACTCCACACCACCCTTCCCCGCCACCGCGCCACGCAGCCCTCCGCGCAGGCGCACGACGCCTCCTTCGCGGCCCGCCCTTGCCGCCCGGGCCTCCGCGCAATCGCACTAGTCTCGGTTCTCCCGCCGCTGCCGCCGCCGCCGTCGCTTTCCCGCAGGTGCCTCGTCTTCGCTTTCCGCTTCCACTGCGCCGAATCGCCGCAGCGGCGCAGGCGCTCCGTCGAGACTGGGGTCTGTGCGCCCGGGAAGCTCCCATCACGCAGAGCGCGCGTAGGCAGCGCTGACCTTCGCCGCTTCCCGATGGCCCTGGCCGGGGCGCTCTGCCGACGTAGTTGTACCTTTCCCGCCTCAATTTTCTGTTTGGCTTCGTTCCCTGCTCTTGCGAGTAATTCCTCACGTTTCCGTTACCGAGACACACGGGCTGCAGCGACCCCTGTTTGAAACCCGGGTTTGCGCGTTTTGGAAGCAAGAAGGGGTTACCCCGCTGGAAAAGTTGGACGTGCAATTAAGGGGGTTTACACCTTAGTGTTCACAAGGTTAGTTGCCCAAGTAATCCCAGCTGAAGTAAGAGTGGGCCCTGGAAGGGTCAGCAGTATTTTACTGGGGTACATACCACCCTCTGCTTTCTAGGTAGCGTAGCGCTTCAGGTGTGTTTTATTTGTCCACTCTGGATGCTATTTTCCACAGTGCTTTACCGTTCATCCCTCCGGTACATTGCTTAATCCTCTCGCCTGTATGGTTTGGGTGAGCGTTCTTTTGGCGTTGTGCTGCAGCATCCACCAAGCATTTGGAAGACAGGAACGAGAGACAGGAGACTTAGAAAGGCGGTTATCCAGCTATTCTTTCCATGACATAATTCTGCCTCTAGAAAGCAGGAAGAAGAGTAACCACGCAAAGGATCTAGGCAAGCCAGAGTTTAGGACTTGTTCTAGAGGTAGTCAGACCAAAGGGTTTTACTCATTCCTCAGGTGTTTGTCCAGAAACTCAGACAAGAAAAGCGGTTGCAAGTTCAAGGCAATGCTTTTCCCAATCACGTTTCACTAATAATAGCTAACATTTATTGAGATTCCTATGTGTGTGTTCTGGCACTGTTTTAAGTGTTACACTTGTTATGTCATTTAGTCCTTACACTAGCCCTACGAAGGAGGTACTATAATTAGCTTTACTTTGTAGATGGCATTAATTGAGGCACAGAATGGTTAAATAACTTGCCCCAAATCACAGAAGTAAGTGGGTGGCAAATCTGGGATTCACGCCCAGGCATCAAGTGCTCTACCCCCTCAGAGTGTGTCTGAGCTGGGTGCTTAAATATGCATGTGCAATGTCACAAACTTGCAGGGTAGAAACCAGAGGTTTTGGGGGAGAAAAGCACTGTTCAACTGAGTGCTGTATAATGATCTGAATGACTTACAGAGCTACAGTTTTCTAATGCCTTTGTGTTTTTATCATTCTTTTTTCAGAATTTAGCTTGTATGTTGGTGGTGGACATAGAATGATGGATAAGCTATAGTGGTGAGTAGTTTTGAAAGAGTTTTCTGTCTGGAGTAGTTTTTACAATCTTTCACTGCTGCCATTTCATCTTGGGGTCCTCTGGGTTAAAGAAATGACCCCTCACTCTCAGTTGTGTGTTTTTTGTTTTTTGCTAAAGTACATTTATTTAAATCTTGCTTTACTCGAGAAGAAGGGATTTAAGTAAATATGTGTGGTAGGATAAATTGAAAAATAAGGGCAGAGAAAGTAGGATAAAAGAAAACTGAGAGAAAAATAATATAAACCCAGTAGTTTTGTTTGCAAAATGCATGAGGTTAAGGTCCTACTGGTTTGCTAGAGATAGACCACAAATGTGACTCAAAGTGTTCTTGCAGCCAAGGAGAAGATCAATTACAAGTGGAGTAGATGTTTTTTCCTGAATTGGAAATGAGACTTGAGGATACCAACTTGTGGGTTTGGATGCCACTTCCTCACATTTCTTCCACAAGCGTTTTTAAGAGAAACAGAATGCTTGGGACACTTAAAATGTCTGCTAAACCTCCAGTTTTCATAGGGTCCAGAAATTCCATGAAAAATAACTTTGAACTTTGTCTGCAATTAGAGTTCAAATAAATGCAGACATTATGAGTGGGCAAGGGATCCCCAAAGGGAATTGGATTCACAGAGAGAAAGTGAGCATCCAAGAGGAAATCACCCCAGGTGGTGCAGAGAGAGGCCAGTTTCAGCAAAGTTCTGGGAGTCAGAAGGGATTGGAGCGTGATTCTGAGTATTGCTGCAGATGTCCCCTTCCCCAACCCCAACAGGTTTGTAGAGCCTTGGAGTCCCAGGGAAGAAAGAGCTATTATAAAAATGAAAGCTGTATCACTAGGTACCCAATCAAATTTTCTAAGAATTTAGAGAGAATTTATGTAAGAATTTCCCTCCATAAAGAATTTATGTAAGACTTCAGATTCTGAAGTTAAACTGGTCTTTACACTATATACTACCCAGAAGCCTCTAGAGCAATTTTTTTTAAAGCTTTATTTATGCATACAAGCTGGGGTGTAGGCCATAGTTGTGGTGTGGTGAGAGGATTCACCGGAGACAGAGTGGGGAGCAGAACAGGCAGATTGACTGAAATACACTGCTGAGGGGAGCAGTGGGTGAGGCAGGAGAGGTCTGCTGCGCCATGTGGGAATCTCCCCGGCTGAGGACTGAACCTGTGTCACAGCGGCTCTGGACAGCTCCATAGTGCTGCGCTTAACCTTTTGGCCACCAGGGAGGCCTGATCTAGAGCAATTTTTAAAAAGAAAATCATATGGAAAAATCCTATATTGTCAAAATATTAACAAATATGTAGAAAAATGGTACTTCATTCATATAAAAAAACTTTTAAACCAGGCCAAAAAAAAATGCAAATGGAAGTACTTAATAGTCATAAGAAGATAAGGAATCAATTATTCTCATATCATTTCAGTTCAGATTTGCCATTTCAGTTTAAGACCAAAATGTGTTTACTGAAGAAAATTTGGGAAAAAATATCAATCACCTATAATTTCACCAGCCATAGATAACTACTTTCCCGTGGAATTTCTGTGTACATATAAACACATGCATGTATTTACATATATATGTTGGGATCGTACTTCACCTTCAATTTCATCCTACTTGTTAAATGGGATTTGGTGCTACATTTACATGAAATTCAGTTTTCAAAGTTTATTTGAATTTAAGAGATTGAGTACAGGGAAAGAGGTTAGGACTAGAGATTAGAGGCTGGAAGGGGCAAAGAGGCCAACAGCAGCAGCAGCAGCAGCAGCAGCAACAGCAGCAACAATTGGAGGTACCATGAGGTTCTAGGGGAAGTGGGTATCAGGGAGAGAGAAACCCTGCTTGGTAGATACTGTTACTGAGGAGGTTCTTGGAATGAATGTGAGCAGAGGCCTGTGGGCATAGTGGAGGTCATCAGTCAGGGGAGCCAGCAGCTTGGATGCAGAGGCCTGGAGAGGCTGCCAGTAGTGTAGGGAGCTTTGGTGGCACCAGGCAGTGTGGTAGACAGCACCCCTGTAGAGCACCCAAGCCTGACCAGCTGACATTGGAGCAGGGGACTGGCAGATGGTAGTGGTTCTGACTGCATATAGGAAATTTGCTTTCCACTTGTTCTGGGCATGTGGCACTCAGGAAAGGAATCAGGCTAAGGTTCTGCTTCAGTTTGGACAGGAATTATTACTCTAAAAGATTGAAGGGCAAACTGTTAGCTGGGACTCCCAACTTAGTGGGACTTTAGATAGTGGCAGGCTGGAGCCAACTTTGGATGAGAGCCAGTTGTTAAACTCATGAGAGCCAACTGTTAAACTTTCAGGAATTTTGCAAGCCAGCTTAAACAGTCATTATCTAAACATTCAATTATATAAACTTACAAATAGGTAAACTACTAAAAGCAAAGGTAATAATAAATGTCCTATTTATCTTACTACAGTTTACTTTTATCTGTAATGTAGAGGTTGTTTACATCTATTCTGTCTATATGGCGGAAACACTATGTAATATGTGCTACTATGTATTTCTTGCTAACTTCATGTTCAGTGACATCATATTGGCTGTAGTAGAAGTATATACCCCAAGAAAATTAGCAAACATTAATACTTTTTTTTTTTTTTTTTTTTTTGCCAGAGGAGTTGGTTGGTAAACATTTGCAGGCACATCACTTAGGGACACATTGGATCATGCATGTCATTATCCTTGGGTAATTCCAGAAATGTCTGGGAAGGGAAATTGAATTTCCTGATTGCGAGGGCCTTGGAGCATCATGATTTGGAGTCTTAATGACATTATGATTTTATTCATATTTACTAAAGGGTAATGCTTGGGACACACTGTGCCTTTTGGACAAAGTAGATCAGTGCTCTGAGGAACCCAAGCATAATGTGCTGAAACTAGAGAGATCTCCCTATGGACTGTCTGCACAAAAGACACTCTGAAACACAGGAACAGCAGCCTCATGCTTCCTTACAGTAAACATCGCATAGACTTTAATAGGGATGTTTTATAGGCCCTTCAGTATTTGCCAAAAGTCAATATGATGTGAAAACAGTTTAGGTCACAAAGTGTGACATTGTTATAGTGATATATAGCTCTTTGTTGTCCTGACTAAGCCACAGTTGCTTATAAATGAATTAATTAACATTCATTGGGTGTTCCTTACATAAATATGATTCTTCTCAATCAAGTCTTGGGTAAGTCTTTAGTGGTATTTAAATTGTGAATTTTACAATTTAAATTTTTTAAAAGATTGATTTATGTATACAAGAACTGAGGTGCAGGACAGAGATGTGGGGTGGTGGTGGTGAGAGAATTCACCAGAGACAGAGTGGGGAGCAGAACAGGCAGACTGACTGAAATACGCTGCTGAGGGAAGCAACAGGCCAGTAGGGAGAGGTCTGCTGCACCATGTGGGAAGCTCCCTGGCTGGGGATCAAACTTGTGCTGCAGTGGCTGCTGATAGCTTCATAGGCTGAGACTTAACCCCTTGTACCACAGGGAGGCCCTACAATTTAAATTTTGCTGTTAAACCTAGAGGTAGCCATTCTGTCTATCAGATATTACCGGCTTTTGTAGTCAGCTCAATTCAAGCATTTTGGGAAACCAGACAAGGACACATATTCTTGCTTCCTCTCTTAATACAGAGACAGGCTTAGCCATTCTGTCTATCAGATATTACCGGCTTTTGTAGTCAGCTCAATTCAGGCATTTTGGGAAACCAGACAAGGACACATAGTCTTGCTTCCTCTCTTAATACAGACAGGCCTAGATGGTATGCCTGTGCAGGGCCAAGATTTGTCCTTAAGATTTAGTTTTAATTTCACTTCAGTACACATATGAGAGAACAATTAATGAACCATAGTTACCAGTAAAGCCGTAAATCACGTCTTCAGTCATTTTAGTACCCCAAACTCTACAGCCAGGTGTAACAAATGCCTCTTGCCCTGCCTGGACCAGTAGCCCCTTTTCCCCAACTTTGACCCCAGTTCCCATCCCCAGCGCATGCTCTCTTTTGCTTGCTTGATTGCTCTCTCCCCTTCATCCCCAACTTTCTCTTAAGCTGACCAATATAACTAACATAATTCTGATAGATCCTTCAAGAGATGGAAAATTAAACACCTAGTAATTGGAGGAGTTAACTGGCTCTATAGAACTGTTAACTGTAAGGCAATTAAAGTTGACTAATTGTTTACCTGTGACCCTTCTTTTTTCTTGTAATTGGATTACAGGGCCAGCTGTCTATTTAGGTCAGTCCTCGTTTGTTACAATGAAATCATGCTATCTACATATTTGAGATGGTTTCTCTTTCAATTTTCTCCCAGCCTGCTCATGAAAACAAGAATACAATTAAATATCTTTGTTGATAAAGAAAATTATACAAAATGTAAAAATTTCCTATGAAACAATTTTAATATTTTGATTCTAATGATGGTTTTTCTTCTGATACAGTATATCTAAACTCTGCACGAGTCACCTTTTCAGTTGGAGAAGGTTTATTTCTGAATTTCATAAGTCTCAATTGGGTTTGGTACATAAAACAAATAAAGCATTATTATGTTTTCTAATATATTTATAAAATGAGTAGCTCTCCCCTAAGACTACTTGAAAATTAACAGCATGTATCTCCTGAAATCAAAACCAAATGTCTGTGAGCTGTGAAAAATACTTATGAGAGTGACATCTAACACCAATAGGTCTTTTTGTGTGTGGAACACTGGCGAAGTAGAATACTTAGGAGTTATTAACTCTTGATTTTAAACAATGATTTGACTTAAGCTAGTTTAAACTTGATTTAAATGAATCTACAATAAGTTTGTAATTGAAATGCTCTAGTGCTGTTTGTTATTTAAGGAAATCTTACCATGAATAGAGCTCTAAAACAAAGTGTGAATTCAGAGCCAATTAAGTATTTATAAAACCTTTAGTGTTTGAGTCTGAACTGAGGAAGACACAATCTTTCCAGCTTTCAAGTAGTTTAATGACTATGTGGGAAAATTATTTGGATAGTGGGGAAAGTATTACCGTGGAGGTGTGAGACCAAAGTAGCTGAATAATATTAGACAAATCTATCTTTCTAAACTTTGATTTCATTACCTACAAAATCACATCATTAATGAATGATTTCCAAAATTCCTTCCAGCTCTAACAAGTCTTTGATTCTAGGATGCACAAATGAAACCCAAATTGAAACATAATATTGTACAGGCTGTCCCCAACTTAGGAACTGGATCAACTCCAAAAGGTCAATTGTTTGGAACACAGAATATATTTTCCCACAGAGACTGTGGTACAAATAAATGGTGGTTGAATTCCCAGATCAGTCTGCAAAATCAATTTAATCCTTAATGTAACTGTAGAAGAGTATCCATGGTAATATGGACTCTCACCACCAATTATAACAAAGTTTATGGGGAAAGCCATTGAGGATTCTAACTTGGCATTGCAGAAAACTTCTATCAGTGTTTTCTACCACCCTGAGCAACAGGCATGATGATAATTCTAGTTCTAATTCACAGGCAGATGGGGCCCTCAATGTGAGACAAAGACTGGACAGGCAGCTTAGAGAGTGAGGGCGGCTCTGATACTTCTGATCCCATGGGAGGGGGGTGCCGATTACTGTTCATGGTGTCTGGAGGTTTGGTTGCCAGGAAGGAGTTGGCTCCAAACCAAAGGATAGGGAATGAAAGGCAGAAAGAAAAAAAGAGCATGGATACAATTACTTTTAATCTTACTCACACTGCAGTTAAGCAAGTTGAGATCTAGGAAGGTTAAATTGCATTGACTTAACTGCAAAACTAGGACTTGAATCTGGCATTTACAGTTCTCAGCTACCTGCCTGTCTCTCCCCCTCTCCCTCTGATTTTCACTTAAGGACTCGACAGCACTGCAGACACCTGCTCTTTCCATTTCCCTCTCCTTCTTACTCAGGAATCCCCTAGAGCCCTGCACCATCATGCCCATCCTCATCCTGTTTTTCATTGTCTGGACTTCCATGGTGGCAGGGTCAATGATCAGCAGAACATTTTCCTGTTTTACCTCAATGTATTTTAACAGCACCACCAAGAACTCTTTCTAGTTGCTAGAAAGAACAGCGTTCTAGTTGCTAAAAAGAGATTATTCTAGTCCCTCCCTTCCAGACCAGGTTGGAACAAAATACCCAAAGAAGGTGATTGAGCAATCTCATATTTGGGTAGTTCTAGTAATGAGGCTTCTGTTAAGGCAGAACCCAAACTGCCTGGGAGAGCCAGTATCCCACCGCCAAGTGATAGGCTATTAGGCGGATATTCCTAAGTTGTCCATGTGCTGGGAATTTTTACTGATGTTATGTTTAACCCCCCTGAAAATCCTGTGAGATGAGCATTTCCCCTTTTGTAGATGAGAAAATGCAGGTGCAGAGGCTGTAACCTGTTCCTAGCCCCCAGGTCAGTCTGACTCCACCACCTGTGTGGACAAACCAGGCAGTGTAACTTAGCAGCTGGGACTAGTGAGGTTGCCAGCATGGGCCACTCTTGTGAGAGGACGTGGGAAGAAGTGACTAGAAGGTAGACTAGGTCAGGGGCTGCAGTCTGCTTTAATGGTAGGAATAGGTAGCTCACAGCAGAATGGGGAGGTAGAATGTGGGTGATTTTGCAGTGGGGCAGAGTCTACAGCCAGCAGTGGGGTGGGGGAGGAGCTCCCAGGCAGGACAAACTGTCCTGCATAAGCAACACTACTTTGGTTGCCAGGCCCACAGGAGTAGTGCTCAGAAGTGTGATTCAGATCCTAAGCTTTCTAGAATTCCAAAGAGGCAGAGGAAAATGAGGTCAGATAAAGCCTTTATAGAAAGTGCAACTAAAGGACTAGAACGGGGTTGTGAAATATTTTGGGGTTTAGAGCAGTGTCTTTCTTTTCTTTCATTTTTTTTCTTAGAGTCTGGTATAAAAGGGGGTTGGGCAGAGTTGATCCAGGTAACCATTGTCTCCTGTTCAGAGGAGGATTACAGAATAAGAACCATACAAAGAAATTTGCAGGAGATCAAGCTAAGAGGAAAACATCTTACCACATAATGAAAAGATTATGAATGGTAAAATTTGCATTTTATATGTCTACATATACATACTAGGGATTTTTAAAAGAAAGACTATATTCTGGGATTATCTCTGAATAGTAGGATTGTTAGTCACTATTTTCTTTGTATTAATACCTATATTCAAATTTCCAAAAATAATGAACGTGTCACTTATATGATGTTTTTTTTATCTGAAGTTTAATTAATACATGTAGCATATTAGCAGTTTGGGTAGATCAATGCCTTTTAAATAAAGTGACTGTGTGCTTGTTGTTAGTCACCTAGGGAGCTTTTCAAAATACCAATGTTTGCTACCCTTTCCTTGCCCCAAGGAAGTCCTATCTAATTCTAAGCACTGGGAGCAGAGGAGTACATATTTTGAAGCAATGCCCTGGGGTATTCTGATAGGGACCCATGGATTTCTCCTGCAGTTTTCTTTTTCTTTTTTTTTTAGATTTTTTTTTAATTTATTTATGCACACAAGAACTGGAGTGTAGTCAAGAGGTGTGGGGAGTGAGAGGATTCACCAGAGACAGAGTGGGGAGCAGAACAGGCAGATCTACTGAAATGCACTGCTGAGGAGCAGCTGGTGAGACAGGAGACGTCTGCTGTGCCATGTGGGTCAGCTCCCTGGCTGGGGATAGAACTCATGCAGAAGTGGCTGGCTATAGCTTGGTAGTGCTGAGACTTTAACCCCTTTACCACTAGGGAGGCCCCTCCTGCACTTTTCACTGGTATAAATCTCAAAAAATAAAACAAAGTATGTCAAAGAGGCTGACTGGGGTAGAAGAGCCAGGGGAGGACTATTCAGGTGAAGAATTTCTGGGGAAGTTTTCAAAAGTATAAGGAGACTTGAATACTTGGGGTGGAGGGGTTCCCCATGGGAATGATAGGAAATCAGGGCAGGTAATTAAGACAGGACAGCCAAGAAGGAACTGGAATGTTAGGCTGTAGAGTTTGAACATGATGCTTTTTGAAGCAGGAAACCATTCATTCACTAAATATCTGTTGAGTACCTACTCTGTGTCTGGCACTATGATATGTGCTAGGGGTAAAACAGAGAACAAGATAAAGTCCTTTCCTTCTTCAAGTTTGTATTCTAGTAGGGGCAGTAAGGATGATCAGTCCATCCTGGTTTGCCTGGGACTTTCTGGGTCTTAGCACCGAAAGTCCCATGGCCCAGGAATTCCTTTGGGCAAACCAGCATGGTTTCCTGGGAAGTTGGGGTGGGGAATGAATTAAGGGCCATGAAGGTAAAAAAGGAGGGAGGAGATTGAGAATAAGGGAGAATGCTATTCTCAGAACTTGACAAATGAGCAGCAATCTGAGAAAAATGAAAACAAGGGTCCTGCAAATATCTCAGGGTGGGCTCATGAGGGATGATTATTTCTAGTAGAGAGAACTACCATGCAGAAGCCCTGCCGTGGAAACATGCTTGGCATAGTTGAAGACAGCAAGTTGGCAGAGAGGTTGAAAGGAGGAAGTCTGGAAAACCAGATAGAGTGAGTCTGGTCAAGCACATAGGATTATATTCTGACTTTGATAGGTCACTGGAGGATGGACAACACAGACATGACCTAATCACTCAGAGATGGGAGAAGACAAGAGTGCAAGTTCATTTGGAAGTCCTGAAGAGTTCCATCTCAAAATATTTGATCAGAGAAAGAGCGGGATACAGTGTCATTCAAGTAGATTTTCATGGCATCAGGTCAGCAGAGTGGAATGGGGCTGACTTGGCTATACTGAGTGATGGCATTGGGACGGGAGAGGAGGAAGCATCTGGAGTAGTCTTGGAGATGGGATTAACAGGATTACAGGGGGCTGAGGGAGAGTGACAAGTCAAAGATGATTCCAAGCTATCTTTTCCTCTTTAGTTTTTATCATTTGATTTTCTCTCCCAAGTGTCATGGAAGAAAATAATGAGGAAGGTTTCATGATAGAGTGGCAAGAGTTGGGCTTGGCCCACACCCTGGCTCCATCTCTGACAAGCTACACCCCTTAGACAGCTCACCTAACCTCTGAGGATCTCAGAATCCCTACCAGTAAAATAGGAATAATCATCCATGCCCGGCAGAGGTGGGAGCATTGGATATGGTAATATTCCTAAAGAACCTGGTTCGTGACGAGGTCAGTCTTTTATGGGTTGATTTTCTGCTCCTATTTATACCATCAGAGTTCAAATATGCATACCTACACATTTTCAGAAGTAAGCAGTATTATATATGCCATTATGTGCCCACTCCTCCCTATTCTCTAGTCTACTTACTGTACAAGCACATTCCTGTGGACTGGTGGGGTCCATGCTCTTGTCATTGGTATCGCTCCTTCATCCTCACCAGCACTGCCTCTATTCCTTTTATTTGGACAGCTGAAGAAACCTTCCAGCTGTTCTCCTAGCTTTCATCCCATACTCTCACATCCTTGAGGCCCTCAACAGCATCTTTAGGATAAGATCTAAACAGGATAAGGTTGTACAGGGCCTGGCACAGTCCATGCTGCCTCTGCCTACTTTTCTAATCCTCTTGTCCACCATTCATGTCCATCATTCACCCCCACCTTTGGCCCTGCCCTCCATCCTCCACTCCTGACAGGTGCACAGTTTCATTCTTAGTGATGCCTTGGTACCTGCTGCCACTTTCTACCCATATTTCCATATGGAACCACCAAGGTTTTTGGTGCAGGGGCTTGGAGTTGAGGCACATCCCAGTCACAGCCACATCACTTTTCAGCTGACCAAACTGATCAATGCACTCTTTATCAAAATCTCAGCTACTTCTGTTCTTGGTGGAGGATGATCAAAATTGACACGCTGGCTCTAAAATGTAGATGGAAATGCAAAGGATCTAAAAACAAGACAACCTTAAAGAGAAAAAACAAAGTTGTTGATTATACTTTAATTTTATATTAAAAGGTTTCATATAAAATTACAATAGTTAAGATAGTATGATATTGGTGCAAGAACACATAAATAAACCAATAGAAGAGTGTACAGAGTCTAGAAACAGATTTGCACTGTGGAAGGGAAAAAAGTCTTTTCAATAGATGATTGTGGAGCAACTGGATATTCTCATTTAAAAAAAATGCACTTTGACCTCTACTTCATACCATATACAAAAAATTAACTTGAGATAAATCATAGACTTAAATGGTGAAATAATAAAAGCTTCTGAAGAAAACATCGGAAACTACCTTTATCATCTGAGGGCAGTCAAAGATCTATTAGACAGGATACAAAAAACATTAATTATTTAAAATTAAAAAGTTCTATGAAAGGGCAAGTCCCAGGCGGAATGAAGATTTGAATCTCCAATAAGAATTTATATATTTCTAATGAAGAACTCAAATCCTATAAACCAATAAGAAAAAAACAACCCAATTAAAAAAAAAGGAGCATAAAACTTGAACAAGCATTGCACAAGAGGATGTTTCAATGATTAAGAAGTATCTGGAAAAGGACTCAACATCATTAGGTACCTGGGAAGTGCAGATTAAAGCCCAGTGAGATACCAACTCCCATTCTTCAGCATGGCTAAAATGAAAAAGACTGAACATGTCAAGTGTTGGGGAGGATATCTTTTGGAACTCTCACATACTGCTGATGAGATTATAAAATGGTACAGTTTGAAAAACACACAGACATCTAAGACTGTCTTATGACTTAACAATTCCATGCCTAGGTATACACCCAGCAGAAATGAGTACTCATGACCATAGACAAAATGTTCATGGAAGTTTTATTTTTAATAACTAAAATTTGGAAACAAACTAAATATCCCTCACAGGGGAATTAATCTGTAAAGTGTAATGTGTTCATATAGTGGAATTTTTTTTAAAGATTGATTTATTTATGCATACAAGAACTGGAGTGTAGGTCAGAGGTGTAGGGGATGAGAGGATTCCATTAGAGACAGAGTGGGGAGCAAAACAGGCGGATCTACTGAAATACACTACTGCGGGGAGCAGTGGGCAAGGCAGCAGAGGTCTGCTATGCCATGTGGGCTAGCTCCCTGGCAGGTGGGGGGCGGGGGTTCCAACTCATGTCGGGATAGCTTGATAGTGCTGAGACTTTAACCCCTGTACCACCAGAGAGGCCCCATACGGTGGAATTTTATACAAGAAAAGCAAACATACAAATTCAGTCCACTGCTACATGTAATACATGTAATAATGAATCTCACAGACATTATAATGAATGAAAAAAAAGGAAGGCAAAAAAATATACTATTTTATATGTAAAAATCCATTTTATGAAATTTGGAAACAAAACATGATAAAAGTGAGAATAGAATTTACTCTGGGGCATAGGGATATTGACTGGGAAGGGGCAAGTGGTAACTTTCTTGAGTGCTGGAGTATCTTTTATGTTAATCTAGTTTTGGTTAACCAAGTATATACTTATATGTAAGTGTATCAAAATGTCTATTTAAGATGTATGTGTGCATATTTACATTTATCCATCTATGTCTATCTAAAACCTCAATAAAGAATATTACAGGAAATTTAAAATTTCTCCTCTTTGCTATGTGTTCTAAACCGTCTCACCTTATATTCAATCTTATTTTCCAAAACATCTACAATGAAGACATGATAAATTATAAGGAGAGACAAACAAAATAGAAGTGATTATTTTTAAAAACTAGAGTTGAATCTCTTACCACCTCACACCTGTGAGGATGGCACACATTAAAAATACAGGCAACAACAAATGCTGGAAAGGATGTGGAGAAAAAGGAACTCTTCTACACTGCTGGTGGGAATGTGAACTGGTCCAGCCACTATGGAAAGCTGTATGGCGATTCCTCAAACTGCTAAACATGGAGCTCCCATACGACCCAGCAATACCACTTTTGG